>CM074293.1:18259025-18357194 GCA_037194245.1 Opsariichthys bidens
AAGAGCTTGGACAGCACATCTGGAAACCCCTGTCTGCCTTGAAATTTCTGCCTGGGAGAGACCTTGCTGATGCAGTATAACTACCTTGTGTCTTGTTGCTGTGCTCAGTCTTGCCATGGTGTATGACTTTTGACAGTAAACTGTCTTCAGCAACCTCACCTTGTTAGCTGAGTTTGGCTGTTCCTCACCCAGTTTTATTCCTCCTACACAGCTGTTTCTGTTTCAGTTAATGATTGTGTTTCAACCTACATATTGAATTGATGATCATTAGCACCTGTTTGGTATAATTGTTTAATCATACACCTAACTATATGCCTACAAAATCCCTGACTTTGTGCAAGTGTACCTTGAAGAATTGATGCTGTTTTGAAGGTAAAGGGTGGTCACACCAAATATGGATTTGATTTAGATTTTTCTTCTGTTCACTCACTTTGCATTTTGTTAATTGATAAATATAATCTATTACCAAGTTTATTTTTGAAAGCATTCTTACTTTACAGCATTTTTTCACACCTGCCTAAAACTTTTGCACAGTACTGTGTATATATATATACACACACACATATACATATATAAACTCCTGAACAAAATCTTAAGACCGGGGAAAATATTACAAGTATTTGTACTGCCGGATAGTAACCAGGTTGTAAGTACTTCCTCAAAATGCCAAAAGAAGAAACAGGAGCAATAGACAAAAATAGAGTAGGCAATTTATTGAAAACTACATTTAAACTGAACAAGCTGTTGATCAGCTGATCAAAAGTTTAAGACCATAGCCTTAAAAAGTTAAAATCTGCACAAAATATGACTTTCCTGTCATTATCCTTCAGGCAGTGACACTGTCATGATCTCCTGATGGTAAAGGAAAAAGGGTTTCCGTCTTTGAACGTGCTGCACAAGCAAGGGCTGTTGCAATGCGCCGTCGCAGGACGCAGTAAGACTGTCATTTTACATTTCTTATAGATTCTGAGGTTTATGGGACAAAAATATCAGGTGGTAGACCCCCCCCAAAAAAAACATTCACCTGCACTGAGCCAGAGGATCCGACGGGCTGTCCGTGAAGAGACAGGCCGATCCTCGACCAAAATTAAGACCCTTACTGATGCTGACTGCAGCCCAATAACCATAAGACAGCATCTGCGAGTGAAGGGCTTACAGAACTACAAAAAGTCTTCAAAGGCCACGTCTCCTTCCACGGCACAAACTTGCCCATTTGGAATTTGCAAGGGAGCACCAAACATGGGACATTGAAAAGTGGAAGAACGTTTTATTCTCTGACAAGAAAAAATTTAATCTGGATGGTCCTGATGGCTTCCAACATTACTGGCATGACAAGGAAATCCCACTGGAGATGTTTTCTATGCGGCACAGAGCAGGAGGCTCCATCATAATCTGGTGCTTTTTCCATCAAGTCAAGAAAATGGAGCTTCAGGTTGTGCAGGGGCGTCAAATGGCGGCTGGCTATGTGGACATGTTGCATCGGGCATTCCTCTTGACTGAGGGCCCTCGTCTGTGCGGTAATGACTGGGTCTTTCAGTAGGACAATGCTGCAGTTCACAATGCCCGCCTGATGAAGGACTTCTTCCAGGAGACTAATGTCACTCTTTTGGAACACCCTGCATGTTCCCCTGATCTAAATCCCATTGAGACTGTTTGGGGGATGGATGGTAAGGGAAGTTTACTTAAAAAGACATCAGTTTCAGACTGTGGATGCCCTTTGTGAAGTCATCTTCACCACATGGAGCAACATTCCCACCGGCCTCTTGGAAACAGTCACATCAAGCGTGCCGAAATGAGTGTTTGAAATGATCAACAAGAATGGTGGGGCTACTCACAACTGAGTCCTTTTTTTGACATTTTTAGTTCTGTTGTGGGGTTTTTTGGGGCTATGGTTTTAAACTTTTAATCAGCTGATGAACAGCCTGTTCAATTTAAATGCATTTTACAATCAATTGCCTGCTCTCTATTTTGTGTCTACTGCTGGTGTTTCTTCTTTTGGCATTTTGAAGTACTACTTGCAACCAGATTACTATCCAGCAGCGTGAAATACAAATACTTGTAATATTTTCCCCGGTCTTAAGATTTTGTTCAGGAGTGTATATATTAGATCTGATCAAGCCATTTTTAGCAACTTTCACACCACGGACATGAGCTGACACAACACAGCTATGTGTTATATGCCTGAGCATAATCAGATAACAAACATTAAGCCAACTGGTGTTTGATGCTGAATATTTTATTAAAACTTTCCACTTATGTTTTTGCAAACAATATTCCCACATTTCCATACCTTGTACCTTGTCACACACTTTGTCTCCATGAATAATATTATGAACTCAATGATTAAATTCAACAGGGATCCATGGGATCCTTACAACCATGATTATAAAACCCTTTCTGATTGGAATTATTCTTTATTACAGAGGAAAAAGTAAATCAATAAAAATATACAAGTCCATTGATGGAAAGATCTAGAAAGTAGTCAAATTCCAAAACGGTACAGATATTCCAACTCCTGATACAGTGTTTCATCACAGCCACCTGAGACATATTGCACAGGAAATACTCAACTCTGATGCAGAGATTTTTCTTTTACTGGGGAGCGACATCCTGCAAGTACATAAAGTACGCAAATAAATTAATAATGCGCCTTTGCTCAAATACTGGATTTGGGCTGGGTTGTCGTTGGAGATGTGACTCTCAAAAGGAGCTCATAGGCCATCGACAATTCCTACTTTCAAGACTTTTGTCTTCGAAAATGGCTGTCACAACATTGAGTTCATCCTATAGTCAAATCAAGGTAAAAGAAATTGGATGTTAACCCCCTGGGGTCGACTGTCGCATCAGTGCAACCAACTTCCTTTTTCTTATCAGTGCAACTGAGACTCATAATACTCTGCTGATTTTGGTCATACAGATAAGTGTTATACATCAATCAAAAGAAAATGTGTTTTTCGCAAAATAAAGAAAACAGGAAGCACGTTCTGCTGTCTCTCTCAGTAAAATCCCTTCCGAAACGTGTCTGAAAATGAAAGGTAGCTTAGCAAATACTTACCACACAGACACAGATATGTTTTTAAAAAGCTTTTAAAAGTAATTAATTTCAAAAACATTCTTCATTTATATAATCTGTATGAAATCAACAGGAGGTACAATATTCCCCTTCTGACCTAATTATTTTTAATGTGACCCACCCACGTGCTGCACAGCCTTACACACTTATCCGCATGAACCATGCTAACTTGTAAGTGACATATTTTGTTGAAATATGAAATAGACAGGTAGGCAACTTTTCAATGCTTAAATATAAATGTGTGACACTAGGATACTTTTTATGCTCTGTAATATAAAACAATACTATATAAAAGAAATGTGTATTTACACTATAACATGATGAATATTAGAACGTTTAGACCAGTGTTTACTGTGAAATACTGTGTTCATGGATATCTGCTTAAACGTAAATGTTTATAATGTGCTAAACAATGTTTCATAAAGTAAACTGTCTCTGTAAGCTTTGTGAGTTTGCGTCACTTAAAGTGTGCATTTGAAAAGAAAAATACGCCAAACATTACATAGTTTTACTGCAAATTTGTTTCATAAGTCAGTTGAGTGTTTGAAATAAATTACATTTGGGATCTGAAGTGGCTTCTTATCAAAGAATGAGGCAGACATTATATTATTTTTAACAATCCAATATATAATTAATGCTATGTCAATTAGCATTGCATCATAAATATACTTTATTCTTAAGAAAATATCAGAGATGGCTTGAAGAACACAAATAATATATTGTCGCAGTCATGTGTTTATTGTCTTCATATTTAATAAGTAGAAGCATTTCATGCCATCTGCATTTTTCCCAAAAAAATAAGTTACCTGTAAAGTAAAATTATTATTATTGTTATTATTTTATGCAGCCCTACAAGTACAATTTTGTCTGTGTCACAAATTTAACCAGAAAAAAAAAAAAGTCACAATTATATTTTTCCTGAAATTGTGCAGCCCTAGTTGCTCTTGATGTCAGCATACTCACAGACTCAACATGTTAGTGCAAAAAGAAGGGACAGAAAAATCATGATAAGATGAGATATTTAACATAATATCCCCTTGTACATAAAAAAGTTAAGAAATTTGTTACATATAGGTAGAGTCTCTTTGGGAAAGGGATCAACAGAGGGATTAACAGCAGCATTTATAATGGAAAACAGTGTTCTTGGATTGTAATGGTTCTTTTCAATAAGATCTGACTTTGCGGTTTTCAACGCTTTCTGATATTGAATTAAACTGTCCCTTAGTATTTCATATAAGACTTGCAGCTTGTCTTTTTTCCACCTTCTTTCAGCCCTCCTGCAGACCTGAGTGTGTGGGTTTCATCATGGAGCCAAGGGTAGTTTATACGGTATAGCTTTTATGGGAGCCAAAGAATTTAAATTAGAAGGACAATATTGAAATGATTAATATCATTTGCATCACTTCAACACCAAGTAAATCAGATGATTGAGACACCTTAAAAACAGCAGAAAATTCAGTACAAGTTGTCTGTGTATTCGTTTGACACCAGCAGACTTTTTAGTGGAGTTTCTTTTTGGATTTTGTAACATTAAAAGAAGTGGGGACACTAAAAGTTATAGGCTTGTGATCAGAGATAGCATGGTCATCTATTGCCAAATCACAACTGTCAAAAGAGTATGACCATGTATATGAGTGGAAGCATTCACAAGCGGCACCAAATCAAAAGAGTCAAAAAATTCTGTACAACACACATGCATGTTGAAATTCCCAAGAATTAAAAGTCTATCAAAGTTGCGAATAGTCCTCCCTAAAAAGTCTGAAAACTCATTTATAAAGTTATGTGGTTTAGGTGGTTGATGTATGAAATCGCCATTGGAGTATCGAGTTCCTTTACAAATAACTGAGGTTCAAAGCTCGCATAAGCATCAGTTGCTAACATCCGACAGCAATAGCTCCATTTAAAAATAGAAGCCAGTCCTCCCCCTCAACCCACAGAACGAGGGGAGTTTGAACTGGTACCTGACTGTACATTTTTAGACAACGGGCTCAAATCCCCTGGTGTACGCAAAGTTTCTGTGATAAAGAGAAAGTTTAGACTGCGAGAAGTAAAAAAGTCATTGAGGAGAACCGTCTTGTTTACTACTGATATGGAGTTGATCAAAGACATCCTGACCTCCATGGTCCGCTGTGATGCCCGGGATAGTGAACGGAGGTGACTCACACAGACACCACCTCGGCGCAGACGGGGTGAGCGGCCCTTGGGAAGTTGATCTGGCGGATCGCCTACAATCGGCGTATTCCACTCATGCAGTGGTTCCAGCGAACACCCCACAACGAAATGGCCATAGGCGTGAAGGCCAGCGCGAAGCGGGAAATTCAATGAAGACACCAGAAGGAACTTGAACTTGACCGCAAAACCTCTGCACCTTCCACGTCTTTTGCGGCACTTTCTTCCCGGCAGGAGACGCAAATAGTGAGGTACAGTCATCAAATGAAAAGAAAACCATGGATCATACTGGACATCATGGAGTATCTCTTCAGTGACGTTTTTAATGTTGATCAGCATTTGACGATCATAAGTTAAAAGTGATGAAACATTTTTTTTAAAATAGCTGATATAAAACGCATTAAAACAAACAAACGGGCAAACACAACAGGCAGTAGACGGCAAGCAAAACCAACAATGGATACTGAAAACAAAAACAATGAGCATGTAAGAGAGAAACAGACTGTATAAATGTAGGCATGTTCAGCTGTAAATAGGTTTCACAGTCCTTGAAACCCAAGGGTGAGAAAACCAGCCTGATGTAAAGTCATTTGTAACAACAGTGCATGAGTTGAAATAAACATGAAAGCCTTATCGGATATAGCCCAATGATGCAAAAGACAGTCCAGAAAAGATGGAAATGATGGTCTTGAACATAGAATAACTCCAATCCAATAAATAATCGCAAAGTGCAGATAACCTCAAACAGAAAAGTTAAATCTTTACAATCCTCTTGCACGAGATCCACAAGGTGAAGTAAAGATACCGTTCATGGATGAACATCCTCTTTTGAACTCCAAGCAATGAATGGTAGCCATACAACTGCTAATAGCAATAAAGAGTCCTTACTGATTGTGCTTAAAACTAAAGTTTCCCAATCAGGACTTAAAGTGGTTGGTGGTAACAGCAGGTAAGCCATGCTTCCTCTGCCCAACAAATATGACTTGCTCTTCTACAAACCTGGGTATACACCCTACACTAGAGTCTCCTGGTACCTCTGGTGGCGTGTAGTAATGACACTCAGTCAGAGAGAACAAATTCAACCATTTCCAGTAGAACCAGTATCACCAAAGTAATTTATAAAAGGTTGCCATATCTCAGAAATTGTTTCCTCTTTATTTTTTAAGGAGAATCTGATTTTCTCTAGCTCCAAATGTTTCATTATATCCCTCATCAGATTTATACTTGTGGGGGAAGCTTTCTGTAATAGGCCTTTGTAATATTCTTGACAATATCAGAAAAATATTTCTAAAAAAAAATCCATTCCATTTTGAAACGCGTGTAAACTACGTTCGGATTCGTCATTCAGTATTATTTCATCAGAGCAAACAAAGCTAATGTCTTTCCTAATGTCCTTCACTGCGTGTCTTGTCTCTCTACCATTGTACCATCTATTGAACTTAGGCAACCAACAAAGTGACATCACAGGTAGTAGTACAGCAAGATGGCGGTACCCTTGCTACGAAAGCTAGTTACATTTGTTGTGTTTTTTAAATAATTTTTAGGGCTGTCAAAATGAACATGTTAATGCTTTAACGCAAATTAATTTTAACGGCACTAATTTTATTAACGCACAATTAACCCAGAGCACATTTTCTGATTGACCCATGGCCTAGCCCAGGGGTTCCCAAACTTTTTAGCCCGCGACCCCCATGATAAATGCGCTGCTGCTCCGTGACCCCGCACCTCCCCCACCTCAACTACCCCTCCCGTCACGTGAAATGTACAGCAAATCGATTTTATGCCCAGTCTCAAAGCACACAAAGTTATATTTTATTGTTCTACGTGAAAAATCTGTGGTACAATTCTGCATGAGCTGCTCGATATCCACCTGTTCTCTCTCGGAAAGTAACTGTGCAACTATGTTGGGTTGAACATGGTTCTGCCATCAGGAACCAGTCGAGCAGGTCTGAGCGTTACACACTCTCACACTCACATCCTAATCCAATGGTCAACGTGTCCAAAACACTCGGTAAGTACTCGGTAAAGCATTTCTGTGTCATGCTGAATAATTCTTCCTCATTTCTCTCAGCATCACACATATAATGCAATATCAATGTCAGTTTTACACTTCAAAACAATGTCCTTCATTTACAATAAACATTTCAATGTCATAATGTAACAATCTCTTGAAGCTACTTGTGTTTGAGTGCATTAATACATGTGCTTGCATTATATATTAAGTGTGCGTTTCATCTTAAAGCAGGTATTATTTGTTTGTAGCGTCCAAACACCTTTAGCTTTAGCAAACAACAGCGTGTGAAGTTCGTAACTTGATTGTGATTGTCGCTGACATAATCTCATATAATGTCAGGGACAAAATTACAAATTTAATTCAAATATATACATTACATATTTTTTTAATCAGACTTTTCTGCAAACACTATTTAATAAGTATTGAATTAAATTAATTGCAACAAAAATATATAGGGCCTATATATTTTTTCCACTTTAAAAAAAAAAAAATAGAAATCATCTCGCGACCCCCACTTTGGGAACCACTGGCCTAGCCCATAGTTGGAGAAATGGAGATGCAGCAATACTTCACATGTTGCATCTAGAAACATGTGGAAAGCACAGACGTGCCACTTTCTCCTCCTTTCCAAAGCGATTGCACTACCGTGGCATCTGTCGTTGCCATGCAACCATGAACTGCACTCTCCACGGCGACGAGGAAGATTCAACAAAGGATAACTCCTTATTTATCCCTTATTTACACTGCCTGCGTCTGCAGCGCTTAGCAGTCCCTCCAGAAAAACGCGGGATTTTTTTGTGATTGTTGCGGACAAAAATCCTTGATTATGCGGCACGTTTTCTTAAAAAATGCGATGGAATATGCGGGATATTTTTGCAATTTTATGCGATGAAATTGCGGGAACTTGCAAAAACTGTGGTTTTTGATGCAAAAGAGGAAAAAAAGGTGATTCCCCCAACACCCTGTTCTCACCAGATACTACCTTAATGTCAAGAGGCAGGCTTACTAAATCACAGAATATTTAAGTTCTCATTTTGTTTTATTTCAGACCTTAATTAACACATGGCTCAAAATTACAAAACATTGAGTCAAATAAGTTCTATAGCTTTACAAAAGGAATATTCAACTTCTGTAAAAATGAATAAATAAAATATAAAAAAATCAAATGTGCGCTTCCTGTTTAACAGAGGTAGCTATACAAAACAGACATATATACAAAACAGCCTGCTTTAACCATCCTCAAATGTTTGGCGGTGGCAAAGTGGTTTTCCAGCGTCGACTTGCATCTGAGGTCCAACACACAGTTGCACGGAGTGCAAAATAATTTGCCCCCACTATCATGTAAAAGACCGGGAAACTGCTTAGCGCGGTCTTTTGAGCTTATTTTTGTTGGCAAATGAGAATGATCTGCGTTCTTCATTACGGTTTCACCGCGGGGTTTACAGATGACTTTCACATCGCGTAATTACGTCACTTCATAAGGTTCCCATGGCAATAGGGGGAAAATAATGGCGCTTTACTTGTGTGAAGTAAACGCAACATTTTTCAACTTTCTGCTAAAATATATGAGACTTTTTTTACAACGAAAATCCAGGGATTATGAAATCATGCTAGCCCGCATATTTTTCTTGCTGAAATCGGCAATTTATGCAGCGAAAGTGCGGCATATTTGAAAAAATGCGACCCCCCGCATAAATATGCGGACTTTGGCTGATTATGTATGAAATCAAGCGATCGCATAATCGCGTTTTTCTGGAGGGACTGGCTTAGGGCTTTGACACGGCCACTCTTGGCTTGCCACACCGCTTCTCTAAAGATAGGGACCACTCACATGTCGCATCTAAAGACGCGTGGAAAGCGCAGCCGCAACACATTCTCCTTTCCAAAGCGCTTGCACTCCCGTGGCACCTCTCAATTGCTATGCAAACATGAACTGCGCTCTCCACGACAAAGGAAGTTTCAGCAAAGAATAACCTCACAATGATGACAATTATTATTGTGCTTTAAAACATGTAATAATAAAGGATACTGTCAATTGATTTCTAGCCCTTGCTTTAGCTCTACTACTAGATACATTTAAGGAGATGAGAAATAAAAATCCACCCTGTACAGTTATGATCAGCTGTTTATCTGAGCTTTCCATGTTTTACTACGGAAAAAACGTAAAGATTAAATCATGACAATCATGCGATTAAATATTTTAATGTCACTGCAATTGAGTTATTGTATTGAAGTTTTTACCCTCTCAATGCAAGTTTATGGGATTTCTATGATTTTTAACCATAATTCGGATCAGTTAGTTTGGTGGTTGTAGCTTGAAAACTCTAGAAGAAGATACTGTTTCAATCTTCACAGCATGCAGCATTCTCATTGGTCTAGCCAAAACTCAAAGGTGTGACTTCTGTAGAGGTTAAAAGCCCCCAAGCAGATCATGCTCTTTTCTGGTTCCTCTCTTTGTTCCTGCTGATAGTACAGATTGCCATCACACCCGGCCCCCGAGCCGGGTGGCAGGCCTCACTTCAAGCCACACGCAACTTTCTCAACCACAACGGTCAAATTAAAAGTGCAAGTTTGTCGTCATTTTCTTCATTTAACACAGAAGATATTGATTACAACTGAATCATCAAGAATATCTCCTCAACTTGCAGATCCAGATGCTCCACAACAGTTTAGGCAATTTGCAAGTATCAATTAATTGGTGACTTAGAATTAAGTTTGAACCCCATTGTTAACAAAGGTGCTTTAGTGTGAGAAACTGATGGTTCTTCCAGCTTGTCAATTGACTTTTTTCAAAGCTCCATTCCCCTGTTATGCTTTGGTTCAAATTCATTTCTTAAAAAAAACTGCTGATAAAAGAAAAAAATATATATATAATTTTTGATATCTTTCTTACAACTCAGGATGGAAATAAGGTAGGCGGAAAATTCTTTTTTGGTGAAGTTCTTTATGTGGGCTGCATCTGGATCAAATTTTGTGGAAATAGCATAAAGTAATCAAAAGTTACCGCTTTTGGAACCAAGGTTAGCTTTTTGTTTAGCCCTTGACACTCTCCTAATAATGGGCATTTTTACAGTTGTTCATGATATTGCATCCTGTGATCAACAATGCATTATGTTGATTTTGGACTTTGTTTTAATCGGGAGCATCCACTAAGTAATGATGTAACATATTCCATGATCAGAGCATGTTTCATGAAGTTATGAGCGAAAAAACTCATGTGAAAGCTACATTTGCTTTAATTTAGATATGCACGCCAGTGGGGTTTTAGGTCCGTGACGAATATCTTGTGATTGAAGGATTGGATTATTCAGAAAATCATGAGAATCTGTTAAATATAAATATGTGCCATTTTCCACAATCAGACCATGTTTCATGAAGTTGGTTTCAAGGGAAAAAATGTGACAAATGCCGCATCTGTATATTTACATATGGGTCTTGCAGGGCTTCATGTACAAACTCACTCAAATTTAGACAAAGTCCAGAACAATTATACTTGTATTCTAGTCCATGAGACCTGTCAAATAACATATGACACGTGACTATGAGTGTTATGTTTTAGACACATTGCAGCACATAAAAAAAGGTTTAATAACTTATGAAATACTTTTTGTACTATTTATTTCTTTTTTCAGCACTACTTGAGTTTATCAAATTGACCAAGGCAAGAATATCTGGCAACACCAGAATCTTATTCCAAGCTGGCAGATATCGCCGTCCTTGAGTCTGTAAATGCAGACTTTACAGATCTGCTGTGTGGCAAGAGTTATGCAGGGCTATGTTAGTAAGAAATACCAGTTTGCAACATCATAAAGCATAATAGATCTTATTATCAACAGCGCCATCATTAATTTTTATTCTTCAGTGGGTTGAACTGTTATTTAATTTGTTTTTGGAATGTTCTGCTGATGAAACATTGCAAAAATATCTTTCAACGAAATTTCAGTAAGACAAAAAAACTCCAGACAACATGAGCTGATGAAAAGTATAAGTGATCTAGGAGCTTTATACAGCAGATGCCATTGAAAACTCGTAAAGTCTATCCCTCACAGCTTCACTTTCATACATGTCATGGCGCTTCTCTGAATAAGATCTATAGACTGTCCTTGTACAGCTAAAATAATGAAGTGACTGTGCACACCAGAAGATGTACACATTCAAGTCTATGTACTTGTGCAGCAATAAAGCAATGAGACTCACAATATGAGATGATCCATGATTTGTTTGTTTTTTTCTAATAAAAAGGTAATTTGTTAAATAAAGGTTAAATAAAAGGTTATTTGTAATGGGTTTTAAGGCAAAAAATAAAGCAATTTCAAGGACTATATTCAGAATTCCTGTACATTTCAAACCTTAAAAACAGTTAAAATCAAGCATTTTCAAAACTTAGAGCAAACCCTGTAAAATCACTTATCTTATGTAGGCTGGTGGGAGAGCTGAAACCTATCCTAGTGTCTCACGCCAAAAGCAGGGAGTCGAATGCATGGATGGACAGCCAGCATAGCATTATGTATACGATCAATTTAACACAAAGACAAAAAGAAGGATACAACTTACTTCCTCTCAGGTGGCATATAGTGCGGAATCATATTGGTCTGCGTGGAGCTCTGAGGATACCGATAGCGCTCATTAGCTGAGAAAGCTGCATTTAAGGTGAAGTGTTTCACATAGGATTCCAGAATGTTTACTATATTCATCAGGCATGGAAGCTTCACCAGCTGTTGTAAATGAAACAAAATTAAATAATCCTTTAGTTAACAATAGACAATGCCCTTAAAAAGAAGACTAATAATGCAATCAAGAAGCCAAAGTAAATCTGATCTCATGGGTAGACCAGGAGTGTGATGTCGTGTTTCCACTTCAATCAACTTAATTTAAAATTGAGACATTAAGTTAAGTTCTGGTCCCCATTAAATCACTAGCATACCTTCTTTCTTTTGTTGATATAATAACAGTCATCTTCCAGCTTCTTCTTGAGAACATCAGGGATGTCAATGTTTATAGTGATGCTCTTATCCTCACTCTCCCTTTTGGCCTGCGGCTCTTGTTCTTCCCTCTGTGTGAAAGAATAGTATTAAGTTTAGAAGAACACATGAGTCATTCCAAGCTCCAAGTCATGCAAATTAAGGTTACAAATATTAAATGTTGTAGCATCTGGACAAATCAAAAACATTGTTTAATTCATTATGTTTAATCAATGATTTAGCAAATCCCCTCACACAGCAACAAAACTAGGCACCAAGATGTCAACGAAAACCAGAAAAAAGCAGAACAGGCCCCTGAAAGACAAATCACCACAGTAAGACTGGTTCATAACTCATAGGAATGTAGAGTCTCACACTAAATTCACTCTGAAACTGACTAATTAGCTCAAAAGCATGCATATTTGGAGAAATATTGGTGATAATATTGGTCAAATTTCAATGTAGAGGAGTCATTTTTATTAAATTTTCACCGAAAATGCGCTCTGCACATTTATTCACAAACGGCATGAGTGAAGAAGAGTCATATACCATGTGACAGTCCAGGAACTAACAGATGCTTCCAGAGATCGCTATAACATGCAGACAGACACTTTTGAAGACAATAAACATTTGATTGTGATGATATATGGTTTATCGTGGTCTTCATGACATGTCGGGTATTTTAATAATAATAGATTGTATTTATAATGCAATCGTATAGCTTTTCTCATTGTGCAGAATACCATAAAAGAATTTTTTCAGTCTGATTTTTGATCCGAAGCCACAACACAAACGGTTATGTATAAGACTTGACTTGGGATATAAAGTAAGTCTTGAGCAAAAACTTGGTTTTAATCTCATAAAGCTACATGTTAGTCCTAGATTCACCTACCAGGCTGCCACCTAGCTGTTATTACGAATAATTTTTAAATGTAAAGCTCACTGAAATTTTTCTTTTTTTCATGAAGGGCATTTGATACCAGTTTCAAAGAAGGTGAATTGAGAAGTTTGATTAAAGAAAAGCAGGATTAAATCTGCTTAAATAGACTTGAATCGTCAATAATTATAATCAGTGGCGGACTGGGACAGTAAATCAGGCCGGGAATTTGACTCCACCCCAGGCCACCTCTGCTGCTGCAGTCACCACCACCAAATTCATGCGTCCACCAGCCTGCTAAACTTATAGGGTAACCCTGTTAGTTGATGTAACAGGTAGACGACCATTCATACTATGAATGGATAAATAAATAAACCCTCAAAATCTCACTAGGAATAGACTATCTATTCTACCACAGCAAAGACAAATACTAGAACGTACATTTCCTGAAGGAAATAGACTGCATGTGTGTCCAAATCAAAAATGCCATTGTCGCGTGTCTCAATGATGTTTTGATTCACTTAAATCCATCTCATCTATTTTTCAATGCAAAGTCAATGGGACTTTTTTTCGACTCTTTTTTCGTCTGCTGTACAAACGTCGTTGGTCCGATCGCTTATAAAAGTCATAGCACACCTCTCCTCAATGAGCCGGTCGATTTGACACCTCATTCATGGGTCTAGGACAAACGGTGCGGGACGAGTTACGCGCCGAAGTTTTGTCCGGCACAATAGTAAGATTGATGCTTGCCTTAGGCAAGCACCAATAACTAGAACGTACATTTCCTGAAGGAAATGTGATTGGTGCTTGCAGTGGCAAAATTCGGCGCTCAGTTGCTAGGGTGTTACTAGTAGGTTGGTAGTTGTCACAGATAGTTACTATGGAGTTTTTATAGAGTTCTTGGCATGTTCTCAGGCCACTTTAGCACTTAGCTATTGAGTATTAACATGTAGCTATTCACTGCTAGCATGTGTAGCATGTTGGAAGTCCAGTTTGCTAGCATGAGTCAAAAGACCCAACAACCATGTCTGTACGATGTTCCGATGCAGAGATATAGGTCTTGCTAAACAGTTGCTAGGGTACTTTGTTTGGTTGCTAGGGAGTGGCTTGGCAGCTGCCAGTGATGATCCTCCAAAGGCTGCCTTCCAGTATGAATGATATAAACCAACCCTATGATGTTCAGGTTTGAAAATATCTCTCTTTGGGTTTGGTTGCTAGGGTGCACTAAATGGTTGCTAGGGAATGGCTAGGCAGTTAACAGGCTTAAACTAATAAACTGCATGTGTGCCCATGTCAAAAATGCCATACTTGCGTGTCTCTATGATGTTTTGATTCATTTAAATCCATCTCATCTATATTTCAATGGAAGTCAATGGGACTTTTGTTGCTAGGGTGCTCTAAATGGTTGCTAGGGCATGGCTAGGCAGTGAACAGGCTTAAACTAATAGACTGCATGTGTGCCCATATCAAAAATGCTATACTTGCGTGTCTCTATGATGTTTTGATTCATTTAAATCCATCTCATCTATATTTCAATGGAAGTCAATGGGACTTTTGTTGCTAGGGTGCTCTAAATGGTTGCTAGGGCATGGCTAGGCAGTTAACAGGCTTAAACTAATAGACTGCATGTGTGTCCAAATCAAAAATGCCATTGTCGCGTGTCTCAGTGATGTTTTGATTCACTTAAATCCATCTCATCTATTTTTCAATGCAAAGTCAATGGGACTTTTTTTCGACTCTTTTTTCGTCCGCTGTACAAAAGTCGTTGGTCCGATCGCTTATAAAAGTCATAGCACACCTCTCCTCAATGAGCCGGTCGATTTGACACCTCATTCATGGGTTTAGGACAAACGGTGCGGGACGAGTTACGCGCCGAAGTTTTGTCCGGCACAATAGTAAGATTGATGCTTGCCTTAGGCAAGCACCAATAATAAAATTGGCTTACACATTTTAAGAAGGGATAATAAAAGATGCATATCCACGTTAAAATATTTATATTTTATATATTTCCAATGCTCTATGAATCCCCATACAGTATATAAACTAGTTTGTCATTAAGATGCGCTTTTAAAACTTCTATCATTAAATATATATATATATAATATAAAATATATGTAATGTCTGGGAACCCTGAATGTTCATCCATCAACAGAAACATATATTAACTGAACCCTGATTGTTTTACGTGTTATTTATAGTAAACCATATTACAGATGCTTTGTCAGATTTAAGTTGAACAGCGGACTGTCCGAGCGCGTGGAGAACCGAGTGCGGAGAACCGAACGGATCGATTTTTTTTCCACCCCTAGTAAATATTATGTAAATGTAATTCTGACCGACCTGCTCCCTTACCGATTTTGCAGCAACTTGCTGCGTCTGTGGCCAGGGCTTTTCTCATTTTTATGCGTTCCCTCTCTGCTCCTCCTTTGCGTTTAGGCTCCATTTTTTGCACTATTTTCCAAGATAAAGCCTGCCTCTGCATATAGCCAATTAGGCAGTGCTTTGCTGATGTTGGGTCATGTGTTGGAGTCATTTTCACTCCGCGATCGCCTGAGTCGTAGATTCATAAGTGCGTCAATTAATTCGCAGTTGCATACCAGCCTATTATACGTCAGTCTGATCGACAGCACAGCGGCAGCCGGCAGGCCAGAATGACCATCAGGCCAACGGGAAATGTCCCGGTGTAAAAATCATATTTTAAAAAACATTCAATAAAAGTTTTAAACTTATCTTCATATTTCAAATATAATATGGTTGGACATGGTTTTAGTTGGAGTGCATTTCTAGATTGCAACAAGGCCAACTTCAATTTTATTTTAATAAAGATATTTCATTAAAATAAATTTCTAATAACTTCAAAAAAATTTAAACGATTCATAACTTTTTTTTTCATTATGACAATAATTAATTATGAATGTACAAAATACAAAATACCTGAGCCTTATATTAAAATCATCTTTGCAGGATCTGTGAATTGGCTCTATGTATTAATTTTATCATTACATTTTTTTCATCGTATACCACCCATATTGAAATTAAATAAAAGCATGCTTTTGGTGCATCAGATATAAACAATTGCTCAGGGAGGTCAAAAAACATATGAAGAGAACGGTTTGGCCGCCGCAAGGCTAAGAATTTATGGCGAGAAAACAAACAGGAAGTGTTTTATAACTTCTTCATACATTTATTGATTTTTATGAATAATAGCTCACTTCCTGTTGAGGCGGCGAAAGTTATCAGGCCCGATGAGGTCTATATGTGTACAGAGTTTCATACTAACATGTGCAAGCGTGTTTGATATATGGACCAAGTTTTCAGACCCCATTCAAGGGGACGCTGTCGAGCCCCCCTGCCACGCCCTAATGGCCGCAGGTTCCAATGCGTGTGCAAAGTTTCAAGAGTTTGCGTGCATGTTAAGGGCCCAAAAAGTGCCAAAAACCTTGAAAAAAAAAAAAAATAAATAATAATAATAATAATAATATATAATAAATCCGCCCTTTCAGGGCTTGGGCCCTAATAACATTTTTATTCCAAACTCATTTTATAACAATTCAGCATCCTCAGTGAGATGATGTGGCTTCTTGCACAGAATAAGGCAGTCGTGTTTTTGTTGGCCATGTTTAATCAAAGTGTTTCAGTCAACTATTTATTCAGCTACAGCGATGGTATGACAGGGATAGGGAATTTGCATGTGCTTTAAATGTGACAAACCATCCAGCCCTACTTTAGAAACATTTGCTCCTTTGCACTTGAAGATTAAGGAAAATAGTCAGATGCCATGATACAATGATGCCATGATAAACAACTCGAACAGAGTTTGTCAGAATTAGTGGAGTTTTGTTTGTCCACCAGCCTCTGGAGGATTGACCACAAGTTCTCAATGGCATTAAGATCTGGGGAGTTTCCAGGCCATGGACCCAAAATTTCAACGTTCTGGTCCCGAGCCACTTAGTTATAACTTTTGCCTTATGGCACGGTGCTCCATCGTGCTGGAAAATGCATTGTTCTTCACCAAACTGTTGTTGGATTGTTGGAAGAAGTTGCAGTTGGAGGGTGTTTTGGTACCATTCTTTATTCATGGGCAGAATTGTGAGTGAGCCCACTCCCTTGGATGAGAAGCAACCCCACACATGAATGGTCTCAGGATGCTTTACTGTTGGCATGACACAGGACTGATGGTAGCGCTCACCTTTTCTTCTCCTGACAAGCCTTTTTCCAGATGCCCCAAACAATCGGAAAGGGGCTTCACCGGAGAATATGACTTTGCCCCAGTCCTCAGCAGTCCATTCACAATACTTTCTGCAGAAGATCAATCTGTTCCTGATGTTTTTTTTTGGAGAGAAGTGGCTTCTTTGCTGCCCTTCTTGACACCAGGCCATCTTCCAAAAGTCTTGGCCTCACTGTGCGTGCAGATGCGCTCACACCTGCCTGCTGCCATTCCTGAGCAAGCTCTGCACTGGTGGCACTCCGATCCCGCAGTTGAATCCTCTTTAGGAGACGATCCTGGCACTTGCTGGACTTTCTTGGACGCCCTGAAGCCTTCTTTACAAGAACTGAACCTCTTTCCTTGAAGTTGCTGATGATCCTATAAATTGTTGATTTAGGTGCAATCTTAGTAGCCACAATATCCTTGCCTGTGAAGCCATTTTTATGCAACGCAATGGTGGCTGCACGCGTTTCTTTGCAGGTCACCATGGTTAACAATGGAAAAACAATGATTTCAAACATCACCCTCCTTTTAACATGTCAAGTCTGCCATTCTAACCCAATCAGCCTGACATAATGATCTCCAGCCTTGTGC
The DNA here is from genome assembly GCA_037194245.1 of Opsariichthys bidens. Taxonomy (NCBI): domain Eukaryota; kingdom Metazoa; phylum Chordata; class Actinopteri; order Cypriniformes; family Xenocyprididae; genus Opsariichthys; species Opsariichthys bidens. The sequence goes on from CM074293.1 coordinate 18,276,921, forward strand.
TCGTCAACATTCTCACCTGAGTTAACAAGATGATTATGGAAATGATCACAGCAGGTCCTTTAATGACAGCAATGAAATGCAGTGGAAAGGTTTTTTTGGGATTAAGTTAATTTTCATGGCAAAGAAGGACTATGCAATAGCTTGGTTTCACGTGACGTCACGCTGCTATATCATGAGTGCGAAATTCAGATGGAGGGCAGGAAGTGAGTAGCTGAGGATCTGCCGTCTGAAAAAATGCCAATGTTTTGTGTAGTTTACGGCTGCTCCAATCGTTCGAATCAAGAAAAAAGAAAGGGTTTTTACAGAGTACCGAAGATTGTCACTCATCTCAGTGAGCTTTTGACATTTCTCACCTTTATAAGCCGTAAAAAGTGGATTTCTAACGTACGTCTGCGATCGGGAGGAGCAGAGTCTATTAATGCCCGTGACTGCAGCGACCACTTCGTTGGAGGTATGTTAACGTTGCTAGCCAACGTGGTTTTTTTTTTGTTTTTTTTTTAAAACCTTTAAGTCTTTCATTCATTCACTGTCACTTTAGATTAGATGGACTATTAATACAAACAAACAGTTTTTTTTAAAGACACAAACAAACTTTTATGTCCTTTTTTTGTGACGTTTGCAGATGAAGCATAACATCACGCGTTGCAGAAATGTTCCATTCACAGGCGTGTTTGTAATAAAAAGCACATGAGTGACTGACCTCTTTCACGTTTATTTTCTCCAAAAACACTTTAAAATATTCTCCCATACACATTTTCAAGCCCTCAAGCAAACCAAACCGCTCTCGTATGAATCACATGTGCTTTAAAGAATCACAAGAATGTCCAAAATTATAACTGGAGTTTTGTTGTTTTAGGCTGCCCAAGCGCTTTGGGTGACGTTGAGTCGGTAGATTGGGCTCCGACGGTCAACCTAGGTTAAAAAACTAAGCCCAAATCAGAGGCGTCTCTTAAACGAGAGCAGAGGATAAAGCTCAAGGAAGACCAACAAAGACGGTTGGAATGTGCAGAGGCTATGTTGGATCTCCAACAGACAGATGAGAGCCCAGATCTGACGCAAATAGCCGAAAGCTCCGAACCGAAGCAGCCAGCTGACAACAACCCACAATCAGAGGGAACACGGGTCACGTCCAACATATCTGTTCACTAATTCTTTGTATCCATTTCTTGAAACTGGTTCTAAATTCGTACAATACGGACTCTACGCAACGGTTTCCTCCATAGACGTATTCGCCATTTTTACTTCCTGCCCTCCATCTGAAATCACCCCACCTTCGCACGTCATCATAATCACGTGACTGAAACCCAGCTATTCATCTGATCACTCTTCATAACATTCTGGAGTATATGCAAACAGCAAAGGGTCTGAATACTTAGCACCATGTGATATTTCATTTTTTATTTTTTTAACAAATCTGCAAAAAAATTTCTGTCAATATAGGGTGCTGTGTGTACATTAATGAGGGAAAAAAATGAACTTAAGTGATTTTACACACACACACACACACACACACTTATCAAGATGGCGCCGGTGTGTGTCTGGCTCGCCGCTTGACTCAGCTCAGTCTGATTTGTTTTTTGTTGTTTTTAACGTCTGTCACAAGGACCAATGACTCGGTACGGTACGGTAAAGCACGGTATCTCCTATCATTTTTATGCAGACGACTGCCAAATATACCTGCCACTGACAAAAAATGACCATACACCCCTGACACCCCTACTTGAGTGTTCAAGTGACGTCAAGGCTTGGTTGGCTCAGAATTTAATTCTAAATGAGGGGAAGACAGAAATAATTCTGTTTGGTCCCATTAGAACATTGATCGACATGGGACCCCTAAAAACCATGTGCATCCCCCAGCCACCAGCCTTGGCGTCACTATAGACAGTGATTTTAAAATGGATAAATAAATTAATGCTGTCGTAAAATCAAGTTTTTTCATCTTCGTCTTTCATCTAAAATCAAACCTTTTTTATCTTTTAAACATTTTGAGCAAGTCATGCATGCTTTTATTTCGTCTCGTCTGGACTACTGTAATGCACTTTACACAGGAATTTCAGAAAATGCACTTTTTCGCTTACAGTTAGTCCAGAATTCTGCGGCACGGCTTTTAACGGGATCCAAAAAGCGCGAACACATCACCCCCATCCTCGCCTCGCTGCACTGGCTTCCTGTCCGTTTTAGAATTGATTTTAAGATTTTATTGTTTGTTTTTAAAGCTCTGAATGGACAGGCCCCACAGTACATCACGGACCTCGTCCAAATTTACACACCGGCACGTTCACCGAGGTCTGAGGGCCAGTTCCAGCTCGTGGTTCCTAGGACCAGACTTAAAATCAGGGGGGACCAGCCCCAGACTGTGGAACGCTCTGCCTCTTCAGGTCAGAGCAGCCCCCACAGTTGAATGTTTTAAGTCTCGTCTTAAGACCTACTTTTATTCCTTGGCTTTTAAAACCACATGAGTTGTGTGGTCCTGTGTCTTTTATTGGTTTGTTTTATTTATTTTATTTATTTATTTATGTGTTATTTATATGTTAATTTTTTGTGCAGCACTTTGGAGACTGTTGTTGTTGATAAAATGTGCTATACAAATAAAGTGGATTGGATTGATTTTAGCAAATGGCTGCAATATAACAGAGTGAAAATTAAGGGGGTCTGAATACTTTCCGTACCCACTGCATTCATGCTGTCAGAGCCAGAAACAGGGTTCCAGACCGCGACCATTTTTTGAAGATGTGAGTTAATATTTTATGTGGTCGCATTTGTGCGAGTGCATAATCATGTTATTCGCGAGTGTAACAGAACGAGGTATCAGGAGCTGCTGCCGTCCATTTTTTGTTTTCAAAATGAACAAAATTTATAAAATGAATAAGTATATCACGAATCCATTTTCCAAACTGTGTTTTTGTTTTATCCTGAATCACTACGGTTTGCCTATAATAAGTGTTTATATTCTGACTATTTTAGACCGGGTTCGGCTCTGCTCCGCTGCGGAGTATCACAGTACCTGCCTGACTCGTCATAGACATAAACAGAGAGAAGTAGCACCGGCTACAATGTTGTTTTGTAGTTCCATTTATTAACCGGTAGAGAGCGAACGTTCACGCGCACTGCACGATGATCATGAAATGCGCCAATTAGGAATTCAGGAAATTTAGGAATCATGCCATATAAAAATTAAAAGGTCAATAGCTGAATACTTTAAACAAAGATTGGAGGTCAAGGACGCTGGTGGAAAGGATGAGCCAGCTCACAGACACAAATGATGATGAGCGCACATGTAGAAAGGCACTAAGTTACTTCCAACAGCATTGGCTTAGAACAGGATTCCTCAATAGGCGGCCACGAGAGAAAAATGTTTGGGTCACGCTAATGTCAAATAGTGTTGTCAAGGTAATGTATATAAGCACGTCTCTGTCGCGAAAATTCAAACGCAGCATCATTGCATAACCACTGGTACATTGATAGCGCTTGCGCTGTTTGCCAGTGGACAAGCGTAGTTAGTCTGTCAGCTACTCAAAAACTGACCAGGCAAACTAGACGACTCAAATGTAAATGAACTTAAAATGTTTGGTTTATTTAGTCAGACCAACCAAAACAAAGAAAGAAAGCAAACTGTATGGGAGAAAGTATAGTGTTTGCTTTTACATTATTAGTCAGAGAAAGGCAAACTAAAGTTTAATATTTTCTCATTTACCTTCAACATTATGAAAATACACACCTATATCATTAAAACAAATTTCTGAATATCTAATTAACATTTCACAGACCTTGCAGATTTATTAGTAATGTAGACTAATGTAAAGGTATGGGCAATACTGTCAGACTGATTTGATTAGCACCCCCATGCATTTGAATGACACTTTTATGTTGATTAGATCAGGGCTTGTCTCCACCCATCGTCTCCACCTATATTGTATGTATCCCTGTTGAATGCATTTAAACTGCAATGTACACTAGCTTAGGGAGACTTGGATGACTACAGCGACGCAACAGCACGTTTCTCAATAAGGAGTAACTTCTGCTTAAAAGATCTCCCAAGGTCTCCTGGTCTCTAATTCAATGAGGAAAAAGATTCCTACAGTTTTGGTGCCGTGACCCGGATAGAGCTCCTCACCTGAATCCTGATTGAATCTTCAAGCCAGACTGAATTCTTCTATACAACTAAGGGTTGGTGAGTGCCACTTTATCCAAAAGAACCTTTAAGACAAGTACAAATGTGTGTGATCCTCTGCGCCATCAGAGAAGAGTTAACAGGCAGCTATCGGGTTTGGTTAACCAAGTTATCCTCTAAAAAAAAAATTCTTTTAGAGATGTCGCTTATCCTCTGTTCAAGCAGGGAAGATTAGCATCAAGTGCTAATATTTGCCATCTTCTGTTGTTTCAGCAGGGAAGAATTAGTTGCCCTCTATTCAGGCAGGGAATGTTAGCATCTTATGCTAATATTGTGGTTATACTCCGTTCAGGCAGGGAAGAATTTGTCCTCTGTTCAGGCAGGGAAGATTAGCGTCAAGTGCTAATATTTGCCATCTTCTATTTCAGCAGGGAAGAAATTATCCTCTGTTCAGGCAGGAAAGGTTAGCATCACATGCTACTATTGTGGTTATACTCTGTTCAGGCAGGGAAGATTAGCATCAAGTGCTAATAATTTGTGTTGTCCTCTGTTTTGCCAAGGAAGGTTAACATTAGTTGATCTGTTTATAAGTATACTGTGACAAGCAGGGCGGGCGAGAGCCGTGAGTGAACGGCGCAAGGCCGGTGACGCTAGTGATAATGAGCTTCAGCTGCTTGGCGCACTGGTCTCGGATCTCCGATGGAGGAGCTCCGGAAATAGAGGAGCGAAGACAGTGAAGGACGAGAGAGGATCAGGCCTGGACTTTGTTGCGTTTTATTTTGTTTGCGTAGGTGCCAGTCGCCGTGAGGAACTGCCGCCCTTTTACTTTCGTTTTATTGTTTGTTTATTTTATTATTAAAGTATGTTGAACGTTCGCCAGTTCCCGCCTCCTTCTTCCCGTACTTAAGAACTGTGTTACATATACCCTCTGTTGTTCAGAGAAGTTTTAGTGTTTTGACTGTGTGGTAACAAAAGAAGCTCATAAAAGTGTTTAGAAAGAATGCTAGACTGATCCCCACAACTGAAAAACGTGGTCTCGCGACTCCTCGCGTTTCAGTGAAAGTATGTGGCTCTAGGAGAAGATCTCAGGGAATTGAAAGTGTTCCTCCAAACTATTCTGTTGTCCAAGTACAAACGGTTGCCAAAGTGCTAGGACTTAAAGATACAGAGAGACTATCCTAGAGCTTACCCTCAGCACACAAATTTCCTGAATTTAAAAGGGCATTGTTAAGCAAAATGCATCTCATGTTGTTAACAGAAGTTACACAGCTGATGTCACAGATTCTAACTGAATCTGAATTCAACAGTTTTGAGTCTGCTGTCACTTCTGAACTACAACATATCAGTAAAGACATTTACATTTAGTCATTTAGCAGACGCTTTTATCCAAAGCGACTTACAAGTGAGGAAAACAAACAAGCGATTCTTCATGAATTGGCAAATAGCACAGGAAGTGCTCACAATACAACTTTTCATAAGAAAGACGATTTGATAGATGTTTTGAAAATTCTAAACAATATCCGAATAGGTTCCAAAAACTTGGTCCATATATCAAACACGCTTGCACATGTTAGTATGAAACTCGGTACACATGAAGACCTCATCGGCCATGACAATTTTCATGCTCTAAGTTGTACGCCGCCTCAACAGGAAGTGAGCTATTATGGGTTGTTTTAAAAACGCATGCTCTGGAATTTGATATACTCTTCCTAGGCGCTTAATCCGATCACCACCAAACTCGATCAGCGTGAAGTCAAGACATTGAAGTGTTTTATAACATCTGCATACATTTATTGATTTTTATGAAACTTCAGCTGTGTGTTGGTTGTAGGAGACCGAGCACAAGGATGTGACTATTGTGAGTCAAAGTTATAGCGCCACCAATTGGCAGCAGGAAATGTGTCACTTTCAAAATGGCTTGAGATCACCCTCTTATTTTTACTCAATTTACTTCAAACTTCACCAGAATAATGTCAAGACTTGGTGAATGTAGACATGTTAAAATATTTTTGGCATTTCAAACACTGTTGCCAAAGCAACAGCTCAAAATTCAATATTTGTTTTGGATGTTTTTGAGACTCTTAGCATAATTCAAATTGCATGAAACGACACACACATCAGGATGTTCATCCAGTGGACATGGGCAAAGCCTTAAAAATGGGCGAGGAGGAGGGGCTCTATAGCGACACGTTTTGACAAAGTTGGGGGGTTAGTTTAACCTACAGTCACCAAACTCGGTACACATATTGTTCTCATTTAGCCGGACAACTTTCTAATTTACAGTCATTAGCTCCGACCAACAGGAAGTCAGATATTTTGGTTTGCATATGGATTTTTTGAATAATCAAGCACTGAATTTTTAGAAAAACTGTATCGTGGCTCCCTCTAGTGGACAGTACTGCACGTGTGTCAAATTATTTCTATTCACTCATTGAAGCACACGAGCCCCGTGTTCAGAAAGATCCGCTTTCCTACAACTCACGACAATCTTCGTTTACATGTGTTTTTTAATCTCATTAATTAAAACTTTCAAGCGATTGTATAATATTCAAGCAAAAAACACATGAAAAAGATTCATTTACTGATCGCGAGTATTGACAAAAAGAGCCACTCTCATGTTATAGACGGAGAGAGCGCTGGCTTTCGTTTTACAATTCAGGCCACTTCGTCATGTATATGTTTTTTTTAACCTTATTTATTAAAACAGTCCAGCAAATCTACAATATACAAGCAAATAAACACATGAAAGACATTCATGTAGAGATCGCAAGCCATATTGTTTGACAAAGAGAGCCATGCTTCATGTCTGAATGGGAGTGATCCCAAACTCAGAAAAATGCATCATTTACATATGTTTTTTTAACCTTATTAATTAAAACATTCCAGCGATTATACAAGCTTCAATCACAAGAATGTATTAAAGAGCTTCATTTAGAGTTTGGAAGGTTTTCTGTGACACAGAGGCGCTGTGTCTCTGAGAACGATCGCTTCCCGAAACTCGTTCATTTGGCTTCTATCAGCCTCTTTTATCATTTCATTTTCATATTCTTTTAATTTCTTTGTTTGAATGTTTTTTGTGTATGACTGTATTAATGTGTTAACGATGTGTGGCATCTGTGCAAACTTCAGAAAGAGCCGTGCATCATTTCTCTGAAAGCATGTGATCACAAACTCACAAAAGTTCCTCATTTACAAATGTTTTTAAACCTTATTAATTAAAACGATCAAGCGATTATACAAGATTCAATCACAAGAACGTAGTAAAGAGCTTCATTTAGAGTTTGGAAGGTGTTCTGTCACACAAAGAGACGCACCGCGTCTCTAATAATGAAGTAACTACATCTGTGCACATGCAGGGATTTTAAAAATACAACAAAATAAACTTCTGCAAATAAATCGTATTTGGATCATTATATTTTATGTTACATTGGTGCTCGCCTCATACATTGCACACACACACATTCAGACAGTTCACGAGCCCAAACCTCATCTCTTAAAAGGGCCATGCTTCTTAAAGCAGAGATAACTTGGATGCTTCAGTCTTTTGAATGCATAATGAGTGTGTGCACTTTCCCCCTGGTTGCACTTCAAGGCTTTCCCTAGCCAAGATCAAAGTTTATTCTACGAACTTTATCTTCTAGTTATAGACTGATCTCAAATCTACCCTTTGTGTCAAAAAAACTTGAAAAAGGTACCATCCTCACCTTTTTAGAAATAGTAGACTCAAATTACATTGACATTAGTGGAACTGCATTGGCATGGTTCAAAACATACTTCTATGACCATTACCAATTTGAAGCAGTAAATAAAGAGGTATTATATAACAAGTTTAGTACATGCTACCATTAGGAAGCATGTAGTTAGTTTTCATCATTATGCAGATCATTTTAATGATCTGAGTGTAGTGACATTGTTGTATGAGAAATGAAAAGAGCTGGATGATGTCAACACTGTTTCCTGCAGAACTGCTTACAGCATGGGTCTTCAACCGGCGGTCCGCGACCCCTAGGGGGTCTGCGGCAGTATTGCAGGGGGTCCGCCAATTAATGTTTGATCACAAAAAATAAAAAAATAAAAAAACATGTAAAAACATCACAAAGTCAAATTTAAATAAAATATATTTGATTTTACAAATAGTATTACATTAACAGCTTTAATAAAACCCTTCCATCCACGTGCAGTCACGTGATCTCATAAAACTGTCAACGCAGACTATGAGTGCTATAATTTGAAAACGCTACTGGCTAATAATTTATATACAATTTAGCTCGCCAGAATGGATCGTTTGTAACACAGCTTAAAGTTCAGGTAAATGTATAATCGTCCACCTGACAGTAAAATTAAAATGTGAAGTTCTGTTTAAACTTAAAGGCCGGGACACACCAACTCGACGTCCAAGAACTAGTGGCAACGGAAGCCGACGGTGTTGTCGCTTAAGCCGACTGTCAACTAGCACGCGCGCTCTGCGCCTGCATATAAATGAGATAACTGTCTATTTAAGCAGATATATTTGTCTATATTCGTCATTCAAAAAGGGAAAGTGAAACCAAGACTGCAATACAAACCATAAACAAAGCAGCGCTTGCTTACCGTTTTGAATAGCAGTCATGCTGATCACGTGCTTTATTCCACACCGCTCATGTTATTATGAAAATATTCGTGCGTTCGAGTGCTCAGGTAATATGACGTGAAATTAGAACAAGCTTCTGTCGGTGCCGTCATGACTTATTTGTTTGCTTTCATAACTTTTGCTTTATATTCTCGTGAACTGACTCATTTGCTATACTGAAGAGCCTATGAGAGTTCTCACTCACCGACGGCCCGACGCCGATTCAACATGTCAAATTGGCCGAAAAATAGCCGATGAGGACCAGCCGACGGTGTGGAACACACTGAGAAAACTTAGTCGGCCGACAAACAAAAAAAACTGCCCGACGGCCGACCATCGGCTTGGTGTTTTACGGGCTTTAAGTTAAAGTTCAGAGAAATGTATAATTGTCCACCTGACAATAAAATTTAAATGTATGAAACCGCAAATCTATTAAAATAATTGTGATTAAGATTAACTGTGAACTTAATAAATTGTGATTTTAATTGCTACATGTTTGTTATGATGCATAAATCTCTTTAACAATGAAAATATAGCCTACAGACAATGTACAACAACATAGTTCTAATGTATATTGTCTCAACATAATATTACTATCGTAATATGATTCTATTAACATCAGAGGCTGTTTGACACGTTTTGTGTGGGGGGGTCCCTGCTCCATGTCTCGCTCATCTAAGGGGTCCTTGCCCTGAAAAACGTTGAAGACCCCTGGTTTACAGATTAAATTAACTAATTTAAAAATTGATGATCTTTACAACAGAACTAAATCAACACTGAAATGACTTAAGATGACCAAAAGCTGAAATGTATAATTTTCCTGTTATCACTGTAAAGCTGCTTCAAAATGATCTCTATTGTAGAATGCGCTACATAAACAAAGGAGACTTGACTCTATAATTTGCTCAAAAATTATGCGATCTCTTACCATGTTGTTTAAATCCTCAGATGAGTCACTCTCACTTTTTAAAGACGTCTGGTCTGAAATATCTTCGTCACTATCATCAGATGGCGAGATCAAAGCTGTTAAAAAAAATATAGATCAGAGAGAACTTGGTGAAAACCCAGAACAGAGGATTTTAGGTTAGCATTTACATGTAACAAAATCCGGTTTTGTTTGCATGCAGGTGGATACTCAAACAACCTCTAGTAAATATTAACTAGATCGAAAAGTTCGTCGAGACAAACTAAGTTGGCTTGAACAAGCCAAGCCAGAAAATATGAAGTAGTTTGAGAAGCGTGAAGTTTGAGTTTAGTTTAAGTTTTATTTTAAAAGTTAGATAGAGTCAGATGATAGACAGTCAGATGATCGATAGATAAAGTCAGATGATCGATAGATAAAGTCAGATGATCGATAGATAAAGTCAGATGATCGATAGATAGATAGAGTCAGATGATAGATAGATAGAGTCAGATGATAGATAGATGGACAGATGGATAGATGGACAGACAGACAGACAGATAGATAGATAGATAGATAGATAGATAGATAGATAGATAGATAGATAGATAGATAGATAGATAGATAGATAGATAGATAGATAGATAGATAGATAGATAGATAGATAGATAGATCGAGTCAGATGATAGATAGAGATAGATAGATAGAGTCAGATGATAGATAGATCGAGTCAGATGATAGATAGATAGATAGAGTCAGATGACAGATAGATAGTCAGATGATAGATAGATAGAGTCAGATGATAGATAGAGATAGATAGATCGAGTCAGATGATAGATAGATAGATAGAGTCAGATGATAGATAGATAGATAGATAGATAGATAGATAGATAGATAGAGTCAGATGACAGATAGATAGTCAGATGATAGATAGATCGAGTCAGATGATAGATAGAGATAGATAGATCGAGTCAGATGATAGATAGATAGAGATAGATAGATCGAGTCAGATGATAGATAGATAGATCGAGTCAGATGATAGATAGAGATAGATAGATCGAGTCAGATGATAGATAGATAGATAGATAGATAGACAGATAGACAGACAGACAGACAGACAGACAGACAGACAGACAGACAGACAGATGATCGATAGACAGTCAAATAATAGATAGTCAAATGATAGATAGATAGTCAAATGATAGATAGATATAGATAGTCAAATGACAGATAGATAGATAGATAGATAGATAGATAGATAGATAGATAGATAGATAGATAGATAGATAGATAGATAGATAGATAGATAGATAGATAGATAGATAGTCAAATTATAGATAGATAGATAGATGGATGGATGGATGGATAGATAGTCAAATGATAGATAGATAAATAGATAGATAGATAGTCAGATAGATAGATAGATAGATAGATCTTTAGTATGCAGGAGAACAATATTGATGCTTTGCCTTCGGCAAGCACCATTAATAAGTTAAAATAGCATAACAGTAATTTGGCTTTTTCAAGCCAAATTACATACTCACAAGCATCATCACTCTTCTCCTTTTCCTCTTCAGTCAGGGTCTTCAAGATAGGGTTAACACCTGGAAGACGACAGCGTCGCTTCTTCCATCCCTTTTTCCTCCTGTGCAGCCAATAATTAAAAAAAATACAATATGTTGATTTTTGCTGAATCTAACTGTCCTCAAGTAGTCACATATGAACTAGAACAGGCATCCTCAAATAGCAGACAAAATGACAACCATAGCACAATAATACCTTTTCTAGTTTAAAGTGAGCTGTGCATCAAAACAATGGTCAATATGATAATGATCTTTCAGGGCTATATTCTTTAATATTTTTATCTAGAGCCAAACACGCTTCATTCAAACTCTTTCCGTTCTGTGTTGAGTCTTTCTTCCACTAAAGATGCTAAAGTGCTACATTAACAATATTTTAATAGTAGCACAGCGAGTGGAAAACGAAACACACTTTTGCTAAAACACTGCAGAAAATGAGAAAGCAGTAAATACAATTATTTTTATCTGTCATAACATAGACTCAGACAAAAACTGTTTTTTGACTAGACATTTTTTTCCATCTAAATTAATCATTATTAATCAGTATGTTAAGAGCATTATAATTAACTATTATAATTGGGAAAGGTATTTGTAAATGGCAAAGAAAGGCAATTAAAACTCTGAAATTTTTCTACTACTAACCTTTGTGTTCTGCTCATAATGAGGGTATTTTCATTACATCATTTGTTTGTTTTTAATAGTTGTTAATAACCGTTTAAACATATTTAAAGCAAAACATAAAAATGATCCAAGCTTCTTAACGGAAAACCCTGAACCCCTCGTACAGTATCTTTTCTATCACATGGCTTTCTGCCTTACATGTATCTAAGTGTAAAAATAACAACAACAACAACAACAACAATAATAATAAAATAAATAAATTATAAAATGAATAAAACATATTTTTTTTAATTCTCAGTCACCACATCTTTGATGATTATCTTGAATGTTTAGGACTTTTTTTCCTTCTACAAAGTACAACTGTTTTCCAAATGGAAATGTATAATCTTCCCAAAAACGTATTGTCTGGACCTCCACTGTGAATGAAAAATCAAGATCAGACCTATTGAAACTTTAATTGAATAACCCTGAACTAGAAGTTAAATAGCACACAGTGTACATAACTCCCCAAAAACATACTGAAACTCCCAATTTAATTTTGTGAGGCAGAGGGCATTTTGTTCTAGAGAGTATTTGATTGGGCAAAGTATCTCAGATTTAGTTGTCACATTTGTGACTTTGCATGGGTCTGTGGCACAGAAAGAGAGAGTGTAGATTTCATATCTAGTTAGCGTCTGAAAATAAAGAATTCTCTTCTCAGAATACCTCGACTAAACTGCTCAGGACATTTTACTGTTACGATTTCTTTATGTACTTTTACAGCTTGAAACTTTTGGATGGGTGGACTTTCAATTGAAGGACAAAAATGATGAGGAAAATATGAAAATGTCTGTGCTTCAAGGTGAACAAAAGTCTAATATGTTTAGAAAAGGATGTAAATAAGGTTGAGTTAAATAGTGACAATTTCCATTTTTGGATTAACTAAACCCTAGCAGATATCTTTTTTTTTTTTTTTTTTTAAATCATTTCACGGCATTTTTAAAACCAGATCTCCGTTGCACCATCAGTGGTAGTATGCCAGATTTGATTTTGCTATTATAATTTATAAAGTCAATCTAAGTGTATTTGAAATCAATCAAGTGTATTTTGAAATTAGAAAAAAAAGAAGAAAAAAAAAAAGAAACATTTTACACAACTGAACAAACAGCGGCTTATTCTCATTCGGTTTATCATTATTAAACTCACATGCGAGCCAAAGCTTTGCGTGCCAGTTTACGTTGTAATATGCGATTATTTTCAGAATCTCTGAGCACATGATCTTCGGCAGCCCAGCGATCCCAACTGCAAAACAGCAAAACAACAAATGCCGCAGTGACACCGATTAAGGCATTGAACGTGGCTAACTTTAGTCATTTCATTCGTTTACTTTGTAACGCCAAAATGTCAAATAATTAAACAATCATGTTAAAAGCCTACAATGCTTACTCTTCTTACCTTCTGTTCCAACCACTGAAATGAATCAGATAATTTGGGACCCTTTTACCCTTGTCATCTTTTACTGTTGCTATGTCAACAACCTGAAATGCAAAACGCAAATAAACACAAATGCACGACTCCCACGTGTGGAATCTAAAATAAATAAATAGAATACAAACATAAATACAAAGATACATACATGCATGCATACATACATACATACATACATACAACACACATTATATTTACTGGCTAGTAAAGACTCATCCTCTGCCCTTCCCCAGTTTGCCACCGCAGCAGCCTGTGCGGCGCATAATGGTGACGTCACAACTGTTGCTAAGTTGACTGAGTTTAATTGTGTACACGCAATTTTATTTAAGTTAATATAAGGGGTTACTAGTGTAACAGGGATACTTTAAAATTAGTGATGCAAGTCATATTATTGAAATGATCGGGCTTGATTGCGCACGATGAAGAGGATGGAGAGGCCTCAGACCGGGTGGATGCAGCGCTAGCTACTTAAGCGAGCTAACGTGCTATAACTTTTCCTGGTTCTTAACCACGCAACACCTTGAACTTTTAATAATACAAATCCGTTTAACACACACTGTGAACGATTTAGTACATTTACATCCAATTAAAGCGGATTATATTGGTGATCCTTAGAGACTATATAGCAATCCGCTCCAGTTTCACGACTATGCCGAAAAATGTATTTGAGGAAGTGGGGGGGGGCAATAAATATTCATATGCTTGACGGCAGTATATACTGTCTTTAACACACCAAAACAAACTGTTAAAAGATACATGTGTAGCAACATGATCTTACAGTATATTTACCTTTGCATCGTAGAGCACCTTGGCCTTGGATGGGTCAGGTTCAAAACAGAGAACTTTTTCTCCTTTATGGAATTTAAATTTCATTCCCCAAGAGTTCATTTGTTCATCGTGGCGAACAACAGAAGAGGACTCTGGAGCCCCGCTCCTTAACCCGTTGCATACCTTGCTGAGGAAGATAGAGAGAGCTGTGCGCAAAAAAAAAAAAAAAAAAAAAATGACGTTTATTTATGTTCTCTGCTGGGAAGTCCCTACTTAGAGTTCGGAAATTTGTAATTATGACCAGATGTGCGTTAAATGGTGAGTTTTGTTATAATAAAATAGATTCTTTGGGCAATTTAATAGTTTTCTCTGTCTTTTGATTCCAATAGAGATTCCAAAAGATTTGAAGAATTTAGTATTGCAATGTCATTAAAAGCGAAACAAATTCATATATGCTTTATCTGCTGCATTCAAGTGCACATTAAAGTTTCTTAGGTCTGTAAATCTTGTATCTCCAAGTCTGGGTTCCGTGATTACGACAATTCACGAAAGTCAGAAACGTGACACAGAAGTAGCCTAAAAATATTATTGTGAACAACTATCTAAATTCAAAATTATGAAAAACTGTTTAAGCAAATGGTTTTCACTACAGACTTGCTTGCAGCTCAATATTCCTCACATATACATTACATGTTATTATATTGTCTATATTAAAGAAATCATTATTACGATATTCCCCATTTTCACTGTATTTTTAATTCACACATTCATGCCGGAATTATTATTTAATATTCAAGTCGTCATGCTGACACAGCATTACTGTTAAGATTTATTAAATGTTTAACATTAAATTTCCTCAAGGCAGTTACCATGCATTCATTCATCTATTTTAAAACTGCTCTTACAAAAATTAACCATTACTACAAATACAACTAAAACAGCATTGTTATAGCTAAACCATGATAACCACAAATTAGCCATGGTCTTGCAAATTTTAACCAGTAAAACGGTAGTGGTAATACAAATGGTAATCTATCCACGAAAAAAAAAACATGGTTACTACACTTCTACTATAATAAGCCCATGGTTAATTTTTGTAAAGGTTGTTTATCAGTCAAATTCCCTTATAAATGTACATATAACAGATAACTCACTGCTGTGTGTGTGCACTTGGGATGGGTTAAATGCAGAGCACCAATTTCGAGTATGGGTCACCATACTTGACAACACGTCACGACTTTCACTTTCATAAGAAATATGATCACTAAGAGAAAAACAGTTAACAAGAAGACGGGCACTGGACTGTGACAAGATAGTTGATAAATACATTTATTTATTTTTCAGAATGCACATTTTGAAAGGAAACATTTCAGCAAGTTGAAGATATGAGATGTAAACATTCTCAGTTTCAAAATGCAAATATTAAAATATAATAGCCACAGGATTAAGCATTGTTTAAGCCAAATCCTTTTATATCTTGTTGCAATCAATTTGAATCGAAAATAAATTCATTTAGAACATTTGGAACAACTATGGGACATTAAACCTGACATTGAATCTGTGAAATGCAAATGCTTATTGGCCTAGATAATTTAATGTTTTTCTTTCTTTAGACCCCAATGAAGTTGTCAAACACAGTTAAATATAATGCTGTCCATTTAAAATGGAGACAATTGTATGTCTATTTTACTATAATATAAAATTTCTATAAGGACAGCAATGAAAGTATAAAACCTGCAAGACTATAAAACACACCCACACACACAGAGGCAAGGGAGATTTCAGAACCAGTTGGAGACTGACCAGTTAGTTGAGTCAGATTATTCAATAACATTTTAAACAATAAGAATAAAGTCTATACTGTGATTGAAATTAATCTTTGACAATGTCTTTGTAACGAGGAGTCAACAGAATTGTGATCCATGTGCAGTTTATTTAAACCGAACAGTGTCAAACAGGCAAGGGTAAGAACAAGGCAGTAAAAATGGTGGAGGCAGATCATAGACGTAAACTGGAACAGGCAAGAGTCGAGGCAGGCGGCAAACATACAGAGTCCAATGAACAGGCAAGGGTCAGGGAAAGCAGCAAAGGTTCGTAAACGAGAAACAGTCCAGGTCGACAACAGAATAAACAATCCACAGGAGTAATGCTCAGAAATGATAGCCGGCAACTGATCAAGACTTCGCGTCAGGTAGTGGGTGACTAGGGTTTAAATATATTGGCTGATAGGAATCAGGTGTCGCGCAATCAGTCCCGGGTATGCGGGTTTCTGGGAAATGTAGTTTGGAAAAGGTAAATATTCGGGTGAAGGCTCCCTCTGCCGGTACGGAGGATGCGAAGAGGGAGCCTCATTCGTAACAGAGCCCCCACCCTGCGAGCGGCTCCTGACGCGAGGAGGCAAGCGACGCCAGGGTCTTCCACGAGGTCGAGGGGCCGGCTTCTCCGGATGTAATCTGTGAAAATCCTCTGTGAGGGTTGGGTCCAGGATATCACCTGCATTGACCCAGGATCGTTCCTCCGGGCCGTACCCCTCCCAGTCGACCAAATACTGTAAGGTGTTGCCCCGACGTCGCGAGTCGAGAAGACTCTGAACCCGGTACGCCTCCTCGCCGTCGAACAGAAGGGGTTCTGGGGTCTGCTCCTCGGCTCCACTCTCCGACTCTCCTCTCGGACCGGCAGCGGGTTTCAACAGAGAGACATGAAAAATGGGAGAAATACAATAGTGATTAGGCAACTGTAACCAGAATGAAACTGGAGTGATTTGTCTTAAGATTTTGAAAGGACCCACATACCTTGGACTGAGTTTGCGACTAGGAAGTTTGAGGCGGAGATCCCTGGTGGAAAGCCATACCCATTGGCCAGGTCTGTATTCTGGACCGGAACGATGATACCGATTTGCTTGTACTTCTTGTCTGCGCACTGCGTGGAGGAGATGGACATGGGCTCTATTCCAGGTCTCCTCGCTTCTCTCTAACCATTCAGTTACAGATGGGAGTTCAGAGGGTTCGCCAGACCAGGGGAACAGTGGTGGTTGGTAGCCAAGAATGCACTTGAAAGGTGTGATATCAGTGGCAGGTTTCTGTAAGGAGTTCTGAGCATACTCTGCCCACCTGAGGAATCTGCTCCACTCTGACTGGTTATCCTGACAATAGGATCGGAGGAAGCGGGTGAGCTCCTGGTTTAAACGTTCGGTTTGGCCATTGGATTGGGGATGATATCCGGAGGTAAGACTGATGTTCACATTGAGGAGTTTGAAGAATGAAGTCCACACTCTGGAAGTGAACTGGGGACCTCTGTCTGAAAGTATATAATCAGGTTATCCATAAAAACGAAAGACATAATCACATAAGACTTGTGCGGTCTCGAGAGAAGTAGGTAACTTGGGTAGTGGTATAAGTCGGCAGGCCTTGGAAAATCTATCAATGACTCTGAGGATGGTGGTATTGCCCTGGGAGTTGGGGAGATCCGTTACAAAGTCAATTGCAATGTGTGACCAAGGACGTTGGGGTGTGGGTAGAGGATGAAGTAAGAGGCTGGAAGTTGTCGAGGAGATTTAGAAGTGTTACAGGTGGTGCATTTTTTGACAAAACTGATGGTGTCAGATAACATGGTAGGCCACCAAAACTGGTTAGAGAGGAGTTGGTGAGTAGCGGTAATGCCTGGATGACCTGAACTGGGACTGGAGTGAACTTGTTGCAGAAGTGTCTCTCATTTGTTCAGGTACATATTTATGACTAGGAGGGCAATCTGGTGGTGGTGGTGTTTGGTTGTTTAACTGGGTGATCTCTGTGATGATGTCCCACTGAACTGGTGCTACTAGCAATGACTCGGGAATGTTTTCGCTAGTATCAAATTGACCTGAGTTGTCATGCTGTCTTGACAAAGCGTCTGCCTTTACGTTCTTGGAACCAGGTCGATATGTTACCAGAAAATCAAATCGGGTGAAGAACAGAGCCCACCTGGCCTTACGAGGGTTTAGCCTTTTAGCAGTGCGTAGATACTCAAGATTCTTGTGGTCGGTAATGATGGTGAATTGGTGCTGCACTCCCTCCAGCCAATGACGCCACTCCTCTAACGCCGATTTCATGGCTAGAAGCTCACGATTACCAACATCGTAGTTCCTCTCTGCTGATGATAGTTTCCTAGGATAGAAGGCACAGGGAAACATTTTAGCGGGAGACCCGTGGCGTTGAGAAAGTATGGCCCCGATACCATGCTTTAAGGTCTTTGAAGGCCTCTTGTGCCTCGACTGACCACTGAAGACGACTGTTGGTGCGTTTAGTCATAGCAGTTAGAGGAGAGGCGATCATACTGTAATTCCTGATAAATCGACGATAGAAATTAGCGAAGCCGAGGAATCGTTGCAGTTCTTTGAGTGTTTGAGGTAATGGCCAATCTAGCACGGCCCTTACTTTTACCTTGTCCATGGCGACTCCCTCCTGACTAATGACATAACCCAGAAAGGACGTGAATGTGAGGTGAAATTCACATTTCTCTGCTTTGGCGTAGAGTTGATATTTGATTAGTCGTGTGAGCACGGCTCTCACGTGTTGGATGTGTTCATTGAGTGAATTGGAGTAAATGAGAATATCGTCGATGAACACGATGACCCATTTATTGAGCATATCACGGAAAACCTCGTTAATGAACGACTGAAACACTGAGGGACTGTTAGCTAGGCCGAACGGCATGACCAAGTATTCATAGTGCCCTGAAGACGTGAAAAAGCAGTTTTCCATTCATCTCCCTCTCTGATTCGGATTAAGTTGTAAGCATTGCGTAAATCGAGTTTTGTGTAATACCTGGATTGTTGAAGCTGTTCTAAGGCTGCAGGGACCAAAGGGAGAGGGTAGCGGAACTTTATAGTTACGTCGTTCAGACCACGAAAGTCTATGCAAGGTCTCAGGC
Source organism: Opsariichthys bidens (assembly GCA_037194245.1). Taxonomy (NCBI): domain Eukaryota; kingdom Metazoa; phylum Chordata; class Actinopteri; order Cypriniformes; family Xenocyprididae; genus Opsariichthys; species Opsariichthys bidens. The sequence goes on from CM074293.1 coordinate 18,295,886, forward strand.
CTCCATCTTTCTTCTTAACAAAAAAGAAACCCGCGGATGCAGGAGAAGTAGATGGTCTGATGAACCCCTTAGCCAGCTCCTCCTTAATATAGTTGTTCATGGCCTCAGACTCGGGTTGAGAAAAGGGAAATATTCTGCCCTTAGGTGGAGTAGCACCAGGGATGATTTCAATGGCACAGTCCCCGGGACGATGTGGCGGTAGTTGTGACGCCCTCGTTTTACTGAAAGCCTCCGTTAAGTCATGGTATTCGCGGGGCAGGCCTGATATTTCAAGAGAATTCTCATTAAAAGCAGCACTCTGAGCAGTTTAAGGGCTAACTTGAGTTAAACACTGACTATAGCAAGCGGCATCCCATTGCAAAATTTGTTCCTCTTTCCAGGAAATGTGAGGGTTATGTCGGCGTAACCAGGGTAGACCCAGAATGATAGGATGGCGTGGAGCATGGATCAGATAGAATCTGATTGATTCCTTGTGCAGTACACCAACATGCAGTATTATTTCCTCAGAAATGTGGTTAATCCTCCCCTCACCTAGAGGACGACCGTTTTCTACCGCCTCAATAGTCAACTGAGGGTCACATGGGGATTGAGTGAGTTTACATTGTTGAGCGAATTCATAAGACATAAAATTACCGACAGCACCTGAATCTATTAGGGCAGATGTTGACACGGTATTTTTACGAAAAGACACTGTTACTGGCACTTTAACTGATGAAGAATCTTGACTGTAAATGTTAGGACTCACCGATGTCTTTTCAGATGAAGTGGTGGGACGAATGGGACAGGATGACCTCAAGTGTCCGAGTTGCCCTCAATACATGCAAAGATGTTGTTTGATGCGACGTTCACGCTCCGCAGGGGTTAATCTTGCATGTTTCCGTGAATGTTGCCCGGCTGGGCCGTCGTGTGCGAATCAAATTATCAATTTGAATAGCGAGTTCAATAAACTCATTCAAGGACTTTCCCTCGTCTCGACAGGCTAGTTCAGCTTGGAGTTCTATATTTAATCCTTTCCTGAAGAGCAGTTTTAGAGTATCTTCCACCCAGTTAGTTTGCGCGGCGAGAGTGCGAAAAGACAAAGCATATTCAGCCGCGGAATTCTTTCCCTGACTTAGCGCAAGTACTCCCGCACTCATACCTTCGATCAGGTGCTCGAATACTTCTCTGAAACGACGTTGAAATGCTGAGAAGTTTGGGAAAGTTGTTCTCATCCGCTGTGGCCCAATCTAGAGATTTTCCGGTGAGTAAAGAGCATACAAAAGAGATGTGACTGATATCCATGGGGTAAAGTGTGGGTTGTTGATTTATAAACAATGAGCATTGCAAGAGAAAACCCTTACATTTTACTGGGTTACCGTCTAACTTTCCAGGAAACGCCAGGCATGGATTCATGCTGCTGTGGGAACTAGTCAGGTGATCAAGTGTAGGTTTGGCTACAGTGTTCACATCAGGAATAGGGAGACGAAGTCCCTGTAGCGTCTTTACCAACTCCTCCGTGAGAGAAGTAAGGTGATTGAGCTGGTGTTGATGAATGGCCAGTTGGTGGGCTTGGGCAGATAGTTCCGTGGATAGTTGATCAAGAGCTGCTGGATCGTTAGTCAGCGAAGTCTTCTGTAACGAGGAGTCAACAGAATTGTGATCCATGTGCAGTTTATTTAAACCGAACAGCGTCAAATAGGCAAGGGTAAGAACAAAGCAGTAATAATGGTGGAGGCAGACCATAGACGTAAACTGGAACAGGCAAGAGTCGAGGCAGGCTGCAAACATACAGAGTCCAATGAACAGGCAAGGGTCAGGGAAAGCAGCAAAGGTTCGTAAACAAGAAACAGTCCAGGTCGACAATAGAATAAACAATCCACAGGAGTAATGCTCAGAAATGATAGCCGGCAACTGATCAAGACTTTGCGTCAGGTAGTGGGTAACTAGGGTTTAAATATATTGGCTGATGGGGATCAGGTGTCGTGCAATCAGTCCCGGGTATGAGGGTTTCTGGGAAATGTAGTTTGGAGAAGGTCAATATTCGGGTGAAGGCTCCCTCTGCCGGTGCGGAGGATGCGAAGAGGGAGCCTCATTCGTAACAGTATTAATATATATATATATATATATATATATATATATATATATATATATATATATATATATATATATATATATATTCAAATATAATACTAACTAAAAGCATTCATAGCAAAGTCATCATTAGCAGTTCAAAATGTTATACGTTCAGCTGAATTTATCTTATTATATTATTCATTAATTATATTAATATAATTAATATAATTAATATAATTATATAAAACTAAATAGTCAGTGAAATACAAATGAACTGGTTCTTTGCCTTTATTTTGTTATACAAATTTATAGAAGAGAAGGGCTAAGAGATTTCTATAATGCAGACAAAAGGACTCAGCAATAAGCCTGCAAGACCCTGAGAGAGAGAGAGAGAAAGAGAGAGACTTAAACTTTTTGTAATAAAGAGACTATCAAAGTCTAAAAAATTAAGATTGACATCAATAAAAAAATAAAATATGTTATGTCACAATGTAGTTTTACAAGGAAAAAAAATCACTCAAATATAAAAATATAATAGAAATATAAGAAATTTAATAAAACATGACTCCTCATTTTACTTCTACTATATTTTGGCCCAAGAAGAAACGTTTCAGGGGCAAAAAGTTCCCCCAGGGTTTGACACCATTCTTCCATTTTATAAAATAATGGTTGTAATCTCACACAATTAAAAAATAAATGGAAGACAGTTTCTTGTTCTCCACAAAAAGGACAGCCCTCCCCAACCTGTGGATCAAGGTGTGCTCTGTGTCTGTTTGTGGCTATTATACCATGCACAATCCTCCACTGCAGGTCTCCAGTTCTTTTCTCAATGGGAGCTGTGAACAAGGTCCTCCAGCAGCCTTTAGGGGAAGCGCCTGACCCAAAAAACTCATGCCATTTAGACTCCTTCACACTCAGGTGGTAAAAACTCAAAAGATTTGAGTTAAGAATCTATCTGCCACTTGAACTGATCTCATGTCCATGATCTTTATGTATAATTGTGTGCAGTACAGCATTTACTCTATTGGCCAAACATTTTGAAAAAAACTTATAATCAGACCATAAAATTGCTACAGGTCTCCAGTTCTTTAAAAATGTCAAGTCACCTTTTTTGGGGAGTAGCATTAAAACTGACACCCTGACAACAAGGAAGAACTCCTTCTTTGACACATTTTTGGATCACCTCAAAATAATCATTACCAATGATATTCCAAAAACTCTTATAAAATTCAGCAGGTAATCCATCCAGTATTGGCATACGTCCTGAGGAAAGTCCCATAGCAGCAGCTGTAATCTCTTCAAACGTGAGTTCAGTCTCTAAAGATTGTTTGTGTCCCAGAGTTAAAACAGGAAGATCTTGTAACAGTTGATTTGTGCACTGCTCATCTGAGTTGTCAGCAGCATATGAATAAGAATAAAAATCCACAGCAAGTTTGCGCATCACGATTGGGTCTGAAGTATTACGTCCATTATTGTCCTTTAAAACATACATCTGCTTTCCTTGACCTACTTTTCTCTCCAAGTTAAAAAAGTTAGAAGGCCCATCCATGCTTCTTATTGTTAAAAAAAAAACTAATTCATACAAGTGCTCCTTTAAATTTTTCATTTAAAAAGGAGCTTAACTGTTTTTTTTTTCAGTCCACAATTCTTGTAGATTCCTAGCATTATCATCATTCATACTCTTTTCAATGTCCATAATCACTTTTCCAACCACTCTAATGTTTTTTTTTTCAGAATTAAAGAGGAATGAGATGTATATCGTTGACAATAACCTCTTATGCGCACTTTGCCAACTTCCCACCATTGAATAATACTTTCATAAATATACTTTTCCAGCTCTCCCAAAAAAAGTTTAAAACTCTCACAAAACTGTTTATCATCCAAAAGTTTAACACTGAAATGCCAGTAATAACTCATATGCTTTCTTTCAGTTAACATATACTCAATTGTACGGTGGCCCAGTAGTGCAAAACACAACGAAATTTAAAAAGCAATCATAAGTTCACAACACAACGAAATAAAGCCGCAATACAACGGAATCACCACAACACAATGAAATAAAGCCACAACACAATGGAAACAAGCCGCGACACAACGGAATCGCCATATGTAATACATAGTCGAAATGAAATATTAAATAAAAATCACATTTGTGCACAATACCTTCATATTTATTTCTCTGAATGATTTGACGCGCTACCTCGGCGCATGATGAAGGGAACGTCAGCCAATTCCACAAAATAAGTGATTAAAACAAATAATTTTATTCATTAAAATTACTTTTAACATTTAAAATCAGTTAAAATTGGTAAGACTGACTCACTATTTTCACAATACATACAGGGAGGTATTATTTCACTTGCAGTAAGTCAGTCATACTAATAGGAAACTACTACAAGCATTGGAACATGAAAAAAACCCTTTAAGTCAATTACACACAGAAAAAAATGTATGTGTGTGTGTAAATGTTTAGTGTACATAAAAGGAGGTATTGCAACAATTTTAGCAACAACAAAAAACCTTTTGGAGAATTACAGTGTTTTTTTTTCCAGTAAATAATTGTTTAATGTAAGTACATGAAGGGGGGTATTGACAAATGTCACCCGTAGTAAGTCAGTCTTACCAACAGGAACTAACAAGTTTTGGACTTTGAACTATAATTATTTTTTATCTATTGCAATTTGTAAGGTTCTGACATCCAAGCGTAAGTAACACTGAACAATGTAAAATGAAGTAACCCTAAAACAACTTCTGTTAAGAAATTATTGTATGTATATTCTGTACATTCTACTTTTTTATCCGCATTTCACCCCTGTTTTGTTTCCTTCTATTAAACCAGACATTATACAGGCTCTGTGATAAACTGTTTATCTTCCTAGATTCTTCCATGCTGATGACCAGCACCCTGTGGAAAAAATCTCAGGCTAAAAACCTTATGTGTCAGGTTTGGGTGTGGAGGAGAAAGGGCAAGGACTCAATCGCATGAGAAAATGGCTTTTCTTTATTTTCATAAAAATAAGACAAAGAAACAAAAACTACCCCAAGGGGGAAGACACGACACGACACGACATTCAAAAACGATCCAGCACAGGATTGCAAACACAAGGAGAAATATAGCTGCTAACAGCGATGTGCGGGCCCAAGCCGGTGGCACCGCCACCTCGGTGGTTTAAGGACAACTGGGCACGGTGGGCAAAATGAATTTAAACGGTGCCTCCAGTTGGAGACTGACCAATTAGTTGAGTCAGATTATTCAATATAATACTAACTAAAAGCGATCATATCATAGCAAAGTTATCATTAGCAGTTCAAAGTGTTATATATTCAGCTGAATTTATCTTATTATATTGTTAAACTAGTTATATAAAACTAAATAGTCAGTGAAATACAAATGAACTGGTTCTTTGCCTTTATTTCTGTATACAAATTTATAGAAGAGAATGGCTAAGAGATTTCCTATCCTTTAATGCAGACAAAAGGAGACATCAATGAAAGGGTTAAACCTGCAAGACCCTCAGAGAGAGAGAGGGGGGGGGGATATTCAGAAGACATATTTTGAAGAAAACAAGTATATTGATCTGAAATATAGTACATTCATTTTAAATTCATCCAGGTTCCATTGAATTTATCTTAAGGTATTTTACCTTATTTTGAACCATATTATTAAACTAATTATATAGAACCATATAGTCAGTGCACGACAACTGAATTGGTTCTATGCCTTCATTTTTTATGAGATTTCCGATTCTATAATTCAGAAAAAAAAGAGACAGCAATGAAATGGTTAAACCTGGAAGACCCTTAGAGAGAGAGAGAGAGAGAGAGAGAGAGAGAGAGAGAGAGAGAGAGAGAGAGAGAGAGATTCAGAAGAATTATTTTAAAGGAAACAAATATATTGATCTGAAATGTAGTATTTTCATTTTAAATTCATCCAGGTTCCATTGAATTTATCTTCCATCTTTTGGTTATTATTAAATTTCTTTTTTATTTCTTGTGCTTAAACAGAACGTTATTGTGGTTATTTGTAAGTTAAACTGATTAAAAAAAGTTTGAATTTCTTATTCAATGTTAGTGTTATAGTATATAGAAATAAACAGTGTATAATTCAAAGGAGAATATTGTTTATTGTTATGAATTATCATTGAGTGTCATCTCAAAAATAGGTATGCTGCCCTCTCGTGCTCATTATAAATATATGACATTTGATCGTTTCAATTGTTTTAAGAGTATTGTTTCCCCTCATTTTAATTTACACATACATCTTGAAATGAAAAAATACATGTTTATTTATGATATTTGTACTAATAAATATAGAAATTAGGTGTGTGTATTTCAATTATTCATGAATAATTGACAACTTCTAAATTCCATTTTTGTTCTTAGTTTAAACCACGGCAACACCATATGAGATGTACTATAATCGTTCTCAATTTAGCATCTTCAGTATGTTGTCATCATGTGCAAAAGTTTATTATTAGTTATTTGCAGAAGTTTATATTTTAATTTATTTTTTTAAAATCCCTACATAAAGTTATTTGTATAACTGGGCGCGATCATTATTAGGAGACGTTGCGCGTCTCTTTGTGTGACAGAAAATATTCCAAACTGTAATTGAAGATTTTTAATATGTTCTTGTGAACGAATCTTGTCTAATCGCTTGAATATTTTAATGAATAAGGTTTAAAAACATGAGCTTTCATGATTTCGTGATCACTCCCTTTCAGAGAAATGACGCGAGGCTCTTTGTTTAATCCATTAGGAAATGAAGTTTGCACAGATGCCACACAGCGTCAACACATTAACACAGTCATACACATAAATATTCAAACAAAGGAACGAAAAGAACATGAAAAAATCACATGTAAATGAGTTCGTGATCATTCACAGACATCATGAAACTGTCAAACACGGCTCGTGATCTCTACTTGAATGTCTTTCATGTGTTTATATTGTAGAATCGATGGAATGTCTTCAGCATCTTCAGTATGTTGTCATCATGTGCATAAGTTTATTATTAGTTATTTGCAGAAGTTTATATTTTAATTTTATTTTTTAAAATCACTGCATTTGTAAAGTTATTTGTATAACTGGGCGCGATCATTATTAGGAGATGCTGCGCAGCGCTGTACAGAAAATCTTCCAGACTGTACAAGAAGCTTTTTAATATGTTCTTGTGATCGAATCTTGTCTAATCACTTGAATGATTTAAAGACTAAGGTTTAAAAACACTTAAAATCAAGTGGCTTTCACGCAGTCACGATCACTGCGGCTCTTTGTTTAATCCATTAGGAAACGAAGTTTGCACAGATGCCACACAGCGTCAACACATTGGCCAGTTTGGGCTGTCCCACTGGGGCCCCACTTGGGCCCCATAGTGTGGGGCCCACACGTGCCCAGCATTTCACGCCGGTATCTGGGCCCACAGTGGGCTGTCCACACGGGCCCCATATGGGCCCCAAAGAAGCATGTTTGCTGGGTTGTCATTCCTTTTTAATGTTCCTTTGAATTAAAACATTCCAGCGATTACACAAGATTTAATCACAAGAATGTATTAAAAAGCTTAATTTCAGTTTGGATGGTGTTCTGTGACAATTATAGACGCACCGCGTCTGAGAAGGAACGCCTGCTGAAGCTCGTTCTTTCTCGCGTCTTTCAGAATCTTGTCATTCCTTTTTAATGTTCCTTTCAATTCTTTGAAATTGAAGTTTGAATTTTTATGTGTATGACTGTTAATGTGTTGACGCTGTGTGGCATCTGTGCAAACTTCGTTTCCTAATGGATTAAACAAAGAGCCGCGCGTCATTTCTCTATAAGCAGTGATCGTGACCGCGTGAAAGCCACTTGATTTTAAGTGTTTTTAAACCTTATTCTTTAAATCATTCAAGCGATTAGACAAGATTCGATCACAAGAACATATTAAAAAGCTTCTTGTGAGAATAACTGAGAATAGTTTGTTTTTTGGGCTAGAAAATGAGATTAATGGATCAGCAGTGAGAGTACAGTGAATGAGTGAAATAATTTGTTACCAACTAATTATTTATGTTTAAACAACATACAACTACAAACTGTATTGTAACAAAACCCCTGGAGCTGTCAAAGTCTCCAGGGTTATGCAAAGTATGTCATCCAGTAGACATTTTGTTACGTATCTGGCACCTGCTGGTTCCTGCTACTCCCCACCAGAGGTCGTCGGTTCACCGTTTCATTGCACACACAGTTATACATCACCCTGGACTACATTTCCCATAATTCCCCATCTAGGAACCAATTACACACTCGCACCTGTTTCCCATCTGTGGACCCTTTATAAGCTGCACCCAGACACACAACCAAGGCTGAGTATTGTTTAGTCGTATGTTTTCCTTGTTCCTAGTTCCTAGCCTTGCCTTGTTTTTGACCCTGGACTGTTTATTCTTTGTTTGATGATCGTTTGCTGTGACTTGACCATTGCCTGTGACTTGGATTACTCTTCTGCCTTGCCCTTATTTTTCTGTTTGCTGGTGTTTGATCCTGGCCTGTACGACTACGCTCATTCTAATAAAGCCCCCTTGTTGTCATGACTCCCAACGTTGCACATTTGCAAATGAGGATAACTGGGTAACATAGAGATAGATTAATTGTTAATTTATACTGATTTCCTTTCCATTTCCTTTTTTTTATTACAGCTATAAGGGCATATCCCATATAAACATTACATACTGTACCTATAACTGCTTTGCAGACCATCGTCTTCCCAAAGGCCTTCTTCTGGCCAGAGCCCTTCCAGCACAGTTGCTGGGCCAGTGGGGTGGTCAGCATGCAGACCAGGATACGTCTAGCATTGGAGGTTGGGCTTGCACCCCCAACTGTTGCCAGATACTTTGCCTAAATTAAAGCAGTAATACATTAGTGATTTACAAGACAGCTATGAAAAGTACAAAACTGTATTCATTTAAATTTATTTATTTACTTATTTAGAAGGCTTTTATCAAAAGCGACTTTTAAAGAGGTGTTAACTTTTAAAGAGGTATTAAATACCAAATATTTAAAACCAAATATACCATTGCACTGTAGCAGACCTCCTCCTTAAGTTTATTTTCTAAATTTTCAAGGTCCAGTATGCTTTTTAGTGGCAAATGGACACCCTCTGGCAGCTCTGCAACCACAGAGCTTTGTTTTGTCAGTTTCAATAATAATTGCTTGATGACAGCAACCTATTCTTTCAGGTTTTCTAACTGACTTATTATGTGCCGTTCTGTTGCTGTTGAGGGAGAGAGAGAGAGTCACAGACAGAGGGAAGGACAGATGAATAAAGAGACGGTGAGACAGAGAAAATATATAATCTTGAAAAACGCAACAAAATATATTGTACTCATTAATTAATGTTCATTTACAGTTATTGTGCAACATAATTTGTATACGTTAACTTGTGTAACTAATTTAACAATATCCACTTTTCATGATACATAACCTGAAATCAGTGCTTACGTGTAATTGGCTGCCTTCTTGACTGAGGTAAAGTTGGTGGTACTGGTGGTCCTGGTGGTGCTGGTGGGGCAGGTGGAACTAGCAGGGCTGGTGAAGATTGTTGAGATGGTGGGGACAGAGGAGATGGTGGGGACACAGGGGATAGTGGGGATGGTGGAACCGGTACAGAGCTCTTTTTTTCGTTTAATTATGTCTTCTTCTTCAGAAGAGTGGCTCTGATCAGGGTAGCGTGAGTTTGGTCTGTTGTAGTGATTCAGAATAAGACAAAAACATGGTTTGGAAGATGGATTCATGATGTACTCACTCAAATTTTTTCATAATTTCTTTTCTCTGAAAAAGTCATAGTGAATCATTAATGCTAGGTGTTTGTAATCTGAAATTTCACACTCTACATTCCTACCCTGGGTGCTTCTTACACCCGTGTAAAGTTTTATATAATTTACAATGTGAAAACAAAGAAACTCACTTCCTTTTCTGATTAAACTTTCCTAGCATGCTGTCATTTTCCGAATTGAGACAAGAGGATGTCCCAGCCTTTTTAGCCTTCTGTCTGGCTTTCTCATAATTTGCTACAGAACAAGAAATATACACACATTTCAGGACTGTGAACTATGATGAGCTAAACATTTGTCATCACATTTCTACAAATTAAAAATTCTTAAGGCATCCTTAGGAATACCAGGTAAAACTAAATATTAAAAGCTTTTACCTTTGTTAGACTTTCAACAAATGATCACAAGGTTCACACAACACATCGATGATGTAACGTGCAGTCTTGTCTTGTTTAGTTCAGTCGTGTCTTGTTTAGTCTAGTCTTGGTACCTGTCATTGTCTGCACCTGTTTTCATGTAATTAGTTATTGTCTTCACCTGCCGACCATCGTCATCAGTGTATTTAAGTTCCTCCCCTTGTCTTAACCTTTGTCGATTATTGTTTGGTGTTACGCTCCCTGTGTCATGCCTGTTACCCCTTCTGGAATAAACCTGCGTGTTATTCGTGAACCCTGTCTTCCTGTCTTCAACCGTGCGTGACAGATGATTGATGAATTACAGTACATTGATGAATTACAGCTGTCTCTTTGACTTCTAAAGATACACAAATGCTTTTTATAAAGAACAGATTTAAATCTTGTGTAATTTTTAGCCTAATTTAGCTTTTATTGACATAAACACTGATCACTAACCTTACTGCTTCAAGCAAATCAAGCATCCAGATTTGAGTTTCAATTTTCAACATATTTTTTTGCACTCACTGTTTATAGCAATATAAAGTGGGTGCTTTTCAATACTCAAATTGATGCTTCCTCGTTTGCTCGGTCTTCCATTCTGGAGCCTGTGACCCGGAAATCGATCAAAGTTAGCCATCTTGAAGGACATCTCAGTTCTCTAATTGCACTGTGAGGAGATGAGGAGTGAGGAAGCTTCCCGAGGAGCTATGTGCGAGGATACACAGATGTATCCTATGCGAAAGTCTTTTTTTTGACAGATGTGACAGGGGAAAGACAGATTCAGCTGTAGGAGCGAGGAAACGAGGAAGCTTCAATTTGAGTATTGAGAAGCACCTGTGGTTTACATTCTTGGATTCATATGGATTATTTTTTTATGTTTTTATGTACTCATTTCTTTAAAATGTTGATTATATAGACTTTTAAAGGATTTACAAAAATATCAGGCAAGAATTAAATATATCTTAATTTATGTATTGAAGATGAGCAAAAGTATTATGGGTTTGGAATGACACAAGAGTGAGAAAATGAACTGTCCCTTTAAAGGGATCATAACGTGAAAGCAAATTCTTTCGGTAACACTTTAGAATACTGATCTTTCATTAATGAACAACTATACAGGAACAAATGAGTAATGCATTATTAACACTCTAGTAATTATTAACTAACAAGAAACTCTGATTAATGTATTAGTAAGTAAAGTTAAAGTAAGTTGAAAGTGGTAGTTCACTATTAGCTAATCAGTAACTACTGTTTTTTTTCATACCTCATAGAGAACTACTAAGAACTATTATACAGTAGTCAATGTTTTAAGTGGATCAAAAAAGTTAATCAAAGTAACATGCTAACTAATGAAGTCTTATGTCACTAAGTGTTACTGAACAATAACAAATAATCACATTTTCAATCATTATAGACCACGTTGTAGTCCAGATTATAATATAAAAATGTTTAAGTTTGAAAATAAATGGCTTATTAAGTCTTTTTCGGTGGAAACGGTTTTAAGTATACTTAGAAATTGGACTTGCACTGGCTCTACTTGTAATGATCTAGCATCATCTCTGTAATAAAATGGAATGCTTAAATTAATGCACAAAAAATTTAATTTCTCAGTGAATGCAACTCAAATATATATATTTTCTAAATTACTTACTTGTTTTGTAGAGCGAGCGTACATTGTATGTTTCCCAGTCAGCCTCTGGTTTTTTGTGTTGAAGCTGAGCTCTTTTTATAAAACTGGGAAATTTATAAGGTGGCCAATAGCAAGCATCCTCACCATCCATCCACCTACTGCTTACCACTTCCACCTCTCCCCGTCCCAAGAAATCCACAACGTGGAAAAATGGTGAGCTCATCTTATGCATTAAAGAAAAGATAAGACAGAATTAATTAGAATGGTTAATACTGGATTACAAATGACAAACATGTAAAAGTAGAATTACTTCTGATAAATACTAACTTGCTTTTTAAATCAGTGTTTGGCATCTTGTGTGGATACATGATCCAAGTCATTGAGATTTATGTACAGTTATGTAATCATTTTGTATTAAATTTTGACAGAATCACTTGAGTCATCATCAACATGCAGTAGAACTGAACTATTTCACGTGACACACAAAGAAGGGATCAAAAACAAGCAGGCTGAGTTCTAATATAAATGCAGCAGTGGGATTGCTGCCCACCCCAATCCAAGAGGAAGCAAAACATATTTTGCTTCAATATCAGAGAGCTTGTACAGTTTGACCTCTACAGTAAGCTCAGAAGCTGTGAAGATACCAATGTCTTGGGAGTTAATTGGCTCTGTGTATAGTGGGGCCAGATCCAAAAACCTAACCAGAATGAAAGTTTCTTCTGTGGTGCTGTCATACAAGATGTTCTCAACCAAGCCAATTTGTCCATCAGTCTTTACATAGTTGTCTCCCGTCCTACATTTTATTGTAGCATTTTCAATTGTTGCCCTTTTGTTCTGCAGTCTTGATGCACCGTCTGGCACTGTTGGGCCATTTGAGTGCTTTCCACCTAGTTTTGGTTTATCTTGGTGGTAAGTGGACTTGTTCTTTGTGGGCTGCCTCTCTACAACACGTGTTATTTGCTGGAGAATGTGTTGTGGCTTTCTGACCTTTCTTTTAAGTTGGCCCAGGAAGTTTTCAAAACAAAATGCAGAAACACAGTCTAAGGGACCAAACCTCCTCACATCATCTGCCAGATAACACAGAGAGTGGACATTGTAGACCATCTCCTCAACCCCATACAAGGTCCTGAACTGTTCAAGGAAGTACCCAATCAGGTTATCTGCATAATCGCAGTAGTGGGTGTACAGGGTTGGAGAAAGCATCAAATAGATGGCGATTGACAGTTAAAGGAAGTTGTTGGAAAGAGGAGCTGGGAGAACATCTTTCAGTACTACTGGACCAGTGTACAGGAGAAACTGCCGAAACTCTGTAGCTTTCCAGCGATCCAATTCAGAGAGTGACCTTGGCTTTCGTGCAAATTCAGAAGGTATGTACTTTGACATCCCTACAAGTTTTTCTGAGATGGCTTTTATCTTAAGGGAGCTCTGTCTGTATTTTAGGTTGCCTTTGGTCCAAAAATTAAGCATCTTCCTTGTCACACCAAGACAAACAACATGCATATAGTCCAGCACGAATTGTGTGACCATTCCTAAACGTAATGTGCTCAGTATTGAGTGACCTCTGTGATGATTTTCATTGCGCAGTTCAGCAAAAGACTCATCTGTTCTCCGAGTGGCATGTGTTTCAGGAAACGTCATTTTTCGTGCCACATAAGATCCCTCCTGCGTGCAGCGATCGCAACCACTATAGCCTCCATGCCCCTTAGTTTGTTTTATGAATGATCGTGCTGGAGCATCGCAAATAAAGCAGTCAAGGCAGAGAAGGAACATCCTCTAATCGACCGTGAAACCCTGTTCTAGACTGGAAACCTCCTCAGCAAAGTCTTTGAGATACTGGTTTGGATTCTTTGCTTTGCTGCTTCCACAAAAGATACCGATAACAAATGGATTGCTTTCAAAAAGGAAATTTTCCTAGAATTGGCCAGAGTTGCTTCTGAGAGCTTTTAAACAATGGCAGCCCATCTATGTTCACCTGCAATTTAATCGTGTCAGTCTGTGATAGGAGTCCATCTCTGTTTTGGAGCAGATGTTCCAATATTCCAAAATGGACATACTCCCCACCATCAATTGTTTTCACCTTATGTGAATGTGATGTTTTCATCAAAGTTCTTGAACATTTTGGTAGTGAGGGGATGTGTTTGTTTAAAATTTTAAGTAGGCTGTCAGCTGCATTTTGTGTCACACCAGACTCTACAACCCACTGACGCAGTTCATCTGGCAGGTCATCAAAGTTGCTAGTGTCATATGTATCACTGAAAAAATCCTCTTCCTCACTGAAGTTGCTGAGACAGTCAGTAAATCTGTCATCATCATCTATGTTGTTGTCTAGGTCAATGATGTTGTCTGTGTTGTTCTCACAGGTCATGTCTTCATCACATGATGGTCCATAATTTGGCAGAAGAGATTCTCTAGAACTAGCCACTTGGGTGTCAGTGTCATTGTTATGTGGAGTATGGAGCTCATGAAGTATATTCTGGACACGCCTCCATTTGGTAACAGAACTCACACCTCCATGTTTCTACAAGAATTGAAGCACAAGAATTTGCATAAAATGTTTATGTAAGTAATATTTTATGTACATGTATATGTCCTCCTGAGATTCAGGAACAGACTTTTGTCCTTTGTAGTGGACATTATATTTAAGTGAATTTCTCTGACACCACATGTCTGTCACGCCGTCCACTTCACCGACACGCACGACTCCGTCTACTCGTTCACTCTCACCAGAATTCTAATCATCCGCACCTGCCCGTAATCACCGCGCACCCTATATAACACACATTCACACACCGCCAGTTGTCTGATCTCGCCTATCTAGGACTACAGGACTCACCTGCTTACTTACCTGATCTTCGGATGCTCTTCCTCGTCTTCATCTCTGGAACTCGCTCATTCTGTTCATCGGGGTGCTCGCGGACCGCTGGTCAACTAACGATCTTCCTGCAAAGGAAAGAGAGACATTTCAGTCAGCAAGTTAAGTTACCTGTCACGATACAAACCTTGTTGTCTTACCATACCCAACCTGTTACCTGCTATATTGAATCCGTGTCAAAAATAAATACCTTGTTTAAACCATCTACGTTGTGTCTGGGTCTTACAGAAGATCAGACCACCACTACGCATGGATTCGACAGCACCCACCAGTACCACGAGCACGCTCACCCAATCGACCCCAGCGGGTTCCGCGGCACCTCCTGCAACGATCGCTGGGACTTCTTCGACGCCGATAGCTGCCTCTGCATGTCCCGTGGCCAGACCAGCGCCCTACTCGGGCGAGGCGGAGGACTGCAACGGGTTCCTGATGCAATGTTCGCTCTTTTTTGAGATCCAACCTCACCTTTTTGCTTCGGAAAAAGCCCAGGTTGCTTTTATGGTGAATCTACTCACCGGGAAAGCACTACGCTGGGCTCAAGCATTATGGCAGTCCAACGCTGCCATCCTGAACTCCCTCTCAGCATTCACTAATCATTTCCGCGATGTCTTCGGCCAAACCTCATCCACACTATCCGTCTCAGACCAACTGTACCACCTGCGTCAAGGCACTGCATCCGTGGGAGACTACACACTCCGATTTCGTACACTCGCTGCCAATTGCGGGTGGAACGAAGCAGCTCTCCTCACCACTTACCGCCTTGGTCTAAACCCGGATATCCGGCAGCTTATGGTGATGTATGATGATTCCATCGGCCTGGAAGCTTTCCTTCAGAACGCAGTTCGAGTCGCCCAACGCCTGTCAGCGTGCAAACCTCTTGCATCCGTGTTGCAGCCTCCGCCTGTCAGCTTGCCAGCCGCACCTCCAGCACCAGAACCGATGAGCGTGGACAATTATCATCTCACCCCCGCCGAACGTCAACGCTGTATTTCTAACCATCTCTGCCTTTACTGCGGCGGGGAGGGACATCAACTCCTCAATTGTCCCGTTCGTACCCCTCGACCAGCGGTGAGTACCATTGACACACAGCCCAAGATCTCTCATTTAATTCGCACTCCAGTATACTTCCTAATTCAGAAATCCTATATTACAGCGCAAGCCCTCGTCGACTCCGGCTCCGCGGGGAACTTTATCTCCCGCCAGTTCCTCCGGACGCTAAACCTGCGACGCAGGCGCTTCCATCACCCTCTGAAGATCCACACGATTTTGGGAAAACCGCTGGGTCGAGGGGTTATCAACCATCGCTCACCTGTTCTGTCACTTCACATTGGATGCTTACATCAGGAGAAGATCTCCTTTCTGGTGCTGGAGGGTTCTACCACGGATATCATCCTGGGACGCCCGTGGCTGGCCGAACATAACCCGGTTTTCAACTGGGACACCGGAGAGATCTCGAAATGGAGTCAACATTGCAACCAGAGTTGTCTCCAATCCATAAAGAAGATTCCTTCCTCCTCCTCGACCAGGGGTCATCAGCATCCAGTCCTTCGTCTCGGCTCGACTTCCGTGGAGAGTCCCGAATCCACTCACCACCAGACCGTCCCAGAGGAGTATCGGGCGTTCCAGGATGTCTTCAGCAAGCGGCTGGCAACCCAACTACAACCTCATCGGCCATGGGACTGTGCCATTGACCTGCTGCCTGGGGCAATCCTTCCCAAGGGTAAAGTCTACCCTCTGTCCATCCCGGAGCAGAAGGCCATGGATGAGTACATCTCCGAGGCACTCCTCCAGGGGTTCATCCGACCTTCAACGTCCCCTGCCGCTTCGAGCTTCTTTTTTGTCGCGAAGAAGGACGGAGGCTTGAGGCCCTGTATTGATTATCGACGACTGAATTCCCAGATGGTGAAATTTCGTTATCCCCTTCCTCTGGTTCCAACAGCCCTGGAGCAGCTCCGTGGGGCTTGCATATTCACCAAGCTCGATCTTCGTAGCGCATATAATCTCATCCGCATTCGCACTGGAGACGAGTGGAAGACCGCATTCGTGACACCATCTGGCCACTACGAGTACCTTGTGATGCCGTATGGCCTGGCGAACTCTCCCTCCGTCTTCCAGAATTACATGAATGAGATCTTCCGCGATCTCCTCCATAAATTTGTCGTCATCGTCTATATCGACAATATCCTGATTTACTCACAGACCTTACCTGACCACACTAACCACGTTCGCCAGGTCCTACAGAGGCTCCGAGCTCACCATCTGTACTTGAAGTTGGAGAAGTGCGAATTTCATATCCCAGAGGTCCAATTCCTTGGCTACCTGATCAATCAGCACGGAGTGAGTATGGACCAGAGGAAGGTGGACGCCATCCGTAAGTGGCCCAAACCCCAGACGGTGAGGGAGCTGCAGCGATTCCTGGGATTTGCCAATTTCTACAGGAAGTTCATCCAGAACATCAGTCAGTTAAGCTCACCCCTCACCTCGCTACTCAAGAAGGGCCCCAAGTCTCTGTCCTGGCACCCGCAAGCTCAAGTAGCCTTCGATAAGCTCAAGGTGGCATTCAGTTCAGCTACTATCCTTCGGCATCCGGATCCTGACAAACCTTTCTGCGTCGAAGTCGACGCCTCCCAGACCGGAGTGGGAGCTATCCTCTCCCAGCGGCAGGGTGACCCTCCTCGGACCCATCCATGTGCCTTCTATTCCCACAAGCTGTCCCCGGCAGAGCAGAATTATGACGTGGGGAACCGAGAACTCCTCGCGATCAAGCTCGCCCTGGAGGAGTGGAGGCACTGGCTAGAGGGAGCTAACCACCCGTTCGAGGTCATCACCGACCACCGTAATCTCGAATACCTCCGGGAGGCGAAACGTCTGAACACCCGACAAGCACGCTGGGCCCTATACTTCACCAGGTTCAACTTCAGGGTCACCTACAGACGAGGAGAGAAGAACATCCAGGCAGACGCTCTCTCCCGGATTCACACTCCTGAGCCCAGCCAGTCGCCACCCGAACCTATCCTCCCTCCAGCAGTCATCGTCAGTCCCATACAATGGGAGTGGGACAATCACATCATCCAGGCCCAAGCCACCGACCCTGCTCCGCCGGGAGTTCTGGAGGGGTTGATGTATGTTCCACCTACCTGTCGTCAGCTCCTCCTGGAATCCGCTCACACATCTCCGGGCTCTGGACACCCAGGCAGCCAGCGTACCCTCTCGCTCCTCCGCCAGCGCTATTGGTGGCCTACTATGACCCAGGATGTCTCCTGGTTCGTCAAGGGCTGCTCTGTCTGTGCCATTACCAATACCCCCCGTCAGCTGCCGGCGGGCAAATTGGTACCACTTCCCATTCCTCACCGTCCCTGGACCCACATCGGAGTGGACTATCTGACAGACCTCCCTCCTTCGAATACCTACACCAGTATCCTCGTGGTCGTAGACCGGTTCTCGAAGATGTGCAAGCTCATCCCCATCAAGGGCCTCCCTACGGCTTTCCAGACCGCCGAGATGCTGTTCACCCACGTCTTTCGAAACTTTGGACTCCCCGAGGATATTGTTTCGGATCGAAGTCCCCAGTTCATCTCCCGAGTCTGGAGAGCTTTCTTCCAGCTCCTCGGTGTCACCGTCAGCCTGTCCTCCGGGTTACCACCCGCAGACTAATGGACAGACAGAGCGGAAAATCCAGGAGATCGGGAGATACCTGCGGTCATACTGCCACCAAAACCAGTCATCCTGGAACCAGTTCCTTCCGTGGGCCGAGTACGCCCAGAACTCACTCCAACAGTCAACTACTCGGCTAACTCCGTTCAAGTGCGTGCTGGGTTATCAGCCAGCGCTCTTCCCCTGGTCCGGTGAACAGTCCGACGTCCCAGCTGTCCAGGACTGGTTTGAGCAGAGCGAGAGGGTGTGGGACTCAGCGCACGTACACCTCCAACAGGCAGTGCGCCCGACACCAAGTTATCAACCCGGCCAGCAAGTGTGGCTCTCCACACGGGACATTTGCCTGCGCCTGCCCTGTCGTAAGCTGAGTCCCCGCTATATAGGTCCCTTCACTGTGCAGAGGCAGCTCAACGAAGTGACCTACCGTCTCAATCTTCCAGACAAGTATCGTATAGCACCATCCTTCCACGTTTCACTCCTCAAGCCAGTCACTAACCCTATGTTTCCGCCCACAGACCCTGAAGCCGCTGATGTACCTCCTCCTCCCGATCTCCAGGAGGCTGAGACTATCTACCAGGTCCACGACATCCTGGACTCCCGACGACGAGGCGGCCGTCTGGAATATCTGGTCGACTGGGAGGGCTATGGTCCTGAGGAGAGGTCATGGGTGGCATGTGACGACATTCTGGATCCGGCCCTCCTCACACAATACCACCGGGACCATCCCGGTCGGCCAGGACCCCGTGGACGGGGTCGGCCCCGTCGTCGACCTTCTTGGGCGTCAGGAGCCGCCCGTGGAGGGGGGGGTACTGTCACGCCGTCCACTTCACCGACACGCACGACTCCGTCTACTCGTTCACTCTCACCAGAATTCTAATCATCCGCACCTGCCCGTAATCACCGCGCACCCTATATAACACACATTCACACACCGCCAGTTGTCTGATCTCGCCTATCTAGGACTACAGACTCACCTGCTTACTTACCTGATCTTCGGATGCTCTTCCTCGTCTTCATCTCTGGAACTCGCTCATTCTGTTCATCGGGGTGCTTGCGGACCGCTGGTCAACTAACGATCTTCCTGCAAAGGAAAGAGAGACATTTCAGTCACCAAGTTAAGTTACCTGTCACGATACAAACCTTGTTGTCTTACCATACCCAACCTGTTACCTGCTATATTGAATCCGTGTCAAAAATAAATACCTTGTTTAAACCATCTACGTTGTGTCTGGGTCTTACAATGTCACAGTTTTAAGTATGGATGTCCTGTAAAGTGCACATTTAGGGTTTTTCATGACAACATAAATTCTTAAATAATTAAATCTATTTGTTGATCTTCATTTTTGTTCTGAAGATGAACGAAAGTCTTACGGGTGTGGAACGACATGAGGGTGAGTATGACAGAAATTTCTTTTTGGGGGTAAGTAACCCTTTACTGTTCTTTGGAAATGTTGTTCTGCTATAGTGTTTGTCCTACTTGAGCTCCTAACTGATGTAGCAACTTTGCTCAAATGGATGAAATATATTCACGACTGAATCACAACACGTTATGACCAATTATGAATATGAATCAACTACGAAGGGAATTAGGTATATATAGATGATCAACTACAACGAATTATAATTAATCATGAACATATATGGTCTAAACTTATTTCTAGGTTTAGAATTAAATTAGAAAGACTGGTTTGTTTTGTCCAGCAAAACTATCAGTCCGATTTTCTTATCGATTCTAGAAAGGAAGTTTTCTTCTCTGGCCACGAAAAGGAAACTTATTCTATTACTTAAAAAGCATATAGCTAGCGAAATCAAATATTAAAGTGACTTGGTTCATGTATGAGTTACCCAGAGACAATGAATTGTGTGAATACAAGGTGTTTAATATATGAATATACGATATATATACACGAATACATATAACTAAATCTAAGCAGAGCATACAATAAAATAACGAAAGGAAAGAAAGGAAGAGTTGATCAAAGAAAGCAAGATTACAAACAGTTCAACCTTTTGAGAGCCAGCAAAGAAATCACTTCAGACAATAAAGTTAAAGTGCATCGAAATTAATTCAGATACTTGCATTGTACTTTGTGCTGTGGTGAATGCCGTTCAAACATCCGTGCGGGGCAGGAGTTTCTATTGGTCTCTTCCTGAGGTGATTCTTCAGCGGGAATTTCAAAACGGAATTAACTGTTTGTAAAATGCCGGAAAATAAAAGAAAGAAGGATGTCTCGTCTAAGATGAAAACGACTGAGCGTGGATCCGCTCGTGTTTAGGTGTTATAAAGGTAACTCCAGTCACACCCATTCTGGGCCGTACGGACCAATAGGGAACATGGACTTTTAGCGGGAGAACTTTCCTTTGTTTTTTTTTATGGCCTAATTTGCATTATCTACAGAGGTGCTTAAACTGGGTTCTTTCTCCTCCAAAGTACCTTAAAAGTAGAATAATGCATATTATCATGATATGACACCAATATCTAGGTATGAAATTAACAGAGGAATGTTTTGAATCCAAAAATCCCATGTTTCGGACTCTCTTTTAGGGAGTAAATGTTCTTACATTCAAATATAAGCATTTTACAGTGAAACTAACACAACTACAAGATTTAACTAAGTGGGAGTAATATAGACATGCATACAAAAAGAAAAGCACAGGAAAAACACTTAGGGAATATTCATATTTTGATGAATGTCTCTATGTGTGTGCGTGGAATTCATGTCCCTGGTTTTGTGAGGGACAAAGAATTTGGTGTGAGCTGATTAGTATCTTTTTGAAGATGGGAGACCTCCAAAGAGATTCTGCCTTGCCTCACACCTCGCTACTTAAAGTGTCACTTGTCCGTGGGGGGGACCAGGACATTCGGAGCCGACTAAGATTTACTTATGCGAGTCAAAGGGTTAAAAGCTTTTCTTAAAACCTAAAAATGAATTGGTCATCCATGATCCAGTCCAGGTGCTACAGTCCCCCTTTCGGCCAACGACGTTCATGTTTGGAACATCGTGGGATGTTCCTCTGGCAAGTGGATCATGATGGTCGGGCAGCAGGTGGGTTTCAGTTGTCCTCAGCCTTTGTTCCCTCAGGCTGAGTGCTCATCTCGATGAGACTTGGAATGTTCTCCGTCTTTGAACCTCCTCCCCTAGGTTTCCTTTAGAAGCCTCGAGGAGGGCCAGCCAGACACTTGTTCAAGCTCATCCCCATCAAGGGCCTCCCTACGGCTTTCCAGACCGCCGAGATGCTGTTCACCCACGTCTTTCGAAACTTTGGACTCCCCGAGGATATTGTTTCGGATCGAAGTCCCCAGTTCATCTCCCGAGTCTGGAGAGCTTTCTTCCAGCTCCTCGGTGTCACCGTCAGCCTGTCCTCCGGGTTACCACCCGCAGACTAATGGACAGACAGAGCGGAAAATCCAGGAGATCGGGAGATACCTGCGGTCATACTGCCACCAAAACCAGTCATCCTGGAACCAGTTCCTTCCGTGGGCCGAGTACGCCCAGAACTCACTCCAACAGTCAACTACTCGGCTAACTCCGTTCAAGTGCGTGCTGGGTTATCAGCCAGCGCTCTTCCCCTGGTCCGGTGAACAGTCCGACGTCCCAGCTGTCCAGGACTGGTTTGAGCAGAGCGAGAGGGTGTGGGACTCAGCGCACGTACACCTCCAACAGGCAGTGCGCCCGACACCAAGTTATCAACCCGGCCAGCAAGTGTGGCTCTCCACACGGGACATTTGCCTGCGCCTGCCCTGTCGTAAGCTGAGTCCCCGCTATATAGGTCCCTTCACTGTGCAGAGGCAGCTCAACGAAGTGACCTACCGTCTCAATCTTCCAGACAAGTATCGTATAGCACCATCCTTCCACGTTTCACTCCTCAAGCCAGTCACTAACCCTATGTTTCCGCCCACAGACCCTGAAGCCGCTGATGTACCTCCTCCTCCCGATCTCCAGGAGGCTGAGACTATCTACCAGGTCCACGACATCCTGGACTCCCGACGACGAGGCGGCCGTCTGGAATATCTGGTCGACTGGGAGGGCTATGGTCCTGAGGAGAGGTCATGGGTGGCATGTGACGACATTCTGGATCCGGCCCTCCTCACACAATACCACCGGGACCATCCCGGTCGGCCAGGACCCCGTGGACGGGGTCGGCCCCGTCGTCGACCTTCTTGGGCGTCAGGAGCCGCCCGTGGAGGGGGGGGTACTGTCACGCCGTCCACTTCACCGACACGCACGACTCCGTCTACTCGTTCACTCTCACCAGAATTCTAATCATCCGCACCTGCCCGTAATCACCGCGCACCCTATATAACACACATTCACACACCGCCAATTGTCTGATCTCGCCTATCTAGGACTACAGACTCACCTGCTTACTTACCTGATCTTCGGATGCTCTTCCTCGTCTTCATCTCTGGAACTCGCTCATTCTGTTCATCGGGGTGCTTGCGGACCGCTGGTCAACTAACGATCTTCCTGCAAAGGAAAGAGAGACATTTCAGTCAGCAAGTTAAGTTACCTGTCACGATACAAACCTTGTTGTCTTACCATACCCAACCTGTTACCTGCTATATTGAATCCGTGTCAAAAATAAATACCTTGTTTAAACCATCTACGTTGTGTCTGGGTCTTACAATGTCACAGTTTTAAGTATGGATGTCCTGTAAAGTGCACATTTAGGGTTTTTCATGACAACATAAATTCTTAAATAATTAAATCTATTTGTTGATCTTCATTTTTGTTCTGAAGATGAACGAAAGTCTTACGGGTGTGGAACGACATGAGGGTGAGTATGACAGAAATTTCTTTTTGGGGGTAAGTAACCCTTTACTGTTCTTTGGAAATGTTGTTCTGCTATAGTGTTTGTCCTACTTGAGCTCCTAACTGATGTAGCAACTTTGCTCAAATGGATGAAATATATTCACGACTGAATCACAACACGTTATGACCAATTATGAATATGAATCAACTACGAAGGGAATTAGGTATATATAGATGATCAACTACAACGAATTATAATTAATCATGAACATATATGGTCTAAACTTATTTCTAGGTTTAGAATTAAATTAGAAAGACTGGTTTGTTTTGTCCAGCAAAACTATCAGTCCGATTTTCTTATCGATTCTAGAAAGGAAGTTTTCTTCTCTGGCCACGAAAAGGAAACTTATTCTATTACTTAAAAAGCATATAGCTAGCGAAATCAAATATTAAAGTGACTTGGTTCATGTATGAGTTACCCAGAGACAATGAATTGTGTGAATACAAGGTGTTTAATATATGAATATACGATATATATACACGAATACATATAACTAAATCTAAGCAGAGCATACAATAAAATAACGAAAGGAAAGAAAGGAAGAGTTGATCAAAGAAAGCAAGATTACAAACAGTTCAACCTTTTGAGAGCCAGCAAAGAAATCACTTCAGACAATAAAGTTAAAGTGCATCGAAATTAATTCAGATACTTGCATTGTACTTTGTGCTGTGGTGAATGCCGTTCAAACATCCGTGCGGGGCAGGAGTTTCTATTGGTCTCTTCCTGAGGTGATTCTTCAGCGGGAATTTCAAAACGGAATTAACTGTTTGTAAAATGCCGGAAAATAAAAGAAAGAAGGATGTCTCGTCTAAGATGAAAACGACTGAGCGTGGATCCGCTCGTGTTTAGGTGTTATAAAGGTAACTCCAGTCACACCCATTCTGGGCCGTACGGACCAATAGGGAACATGGACTTTTAGCGGGAGAACTTTCCTTTGTTTTTTTTTATGGCCTAATTTGCATTATCTACAGAGGTGCTTAAACTGGGTTCTTTCTCCTCCAAAGTACCTTAAAAGTAGAATAATGCATATTATCATGATATGACACCAATATCTAGGTATGAAATTAACAGAGGAATGTTTTGAATCCAAAAATCCCATGTTTCGGACTCTCTTTTAGGGAGTAAATGTTCTTACATTCAAATATAAGCATTTTACAGTGAAACTAACACAACTACAAGATTTAACTAAGTGGGAGTAATATAGACATGCATACAAAAAGAAAAGCACAGGAAAAACACTTAGGGAATATTCATATTTTGATGAATGTCTCTATGTGTGTGCGTGGAATTCATGTCCCTGGTTTTGTGAGGGACAAAGAATTTGGTGTGAGCTGATTAGTATCTTTTTGAAGATGGGAGACCTCCAAAGAGATTCTGCCTTGCCTCACACCTCGCTACTTAAAGTGTCACTTGTCCGTGGGGGGGACCAGGACATTCGGAGCCGACTAAGATTTACTTATGCGAGTCAAAGGGTTAAAAGCTTTTCTTAAAACCTAAAAATGAATTGGTCATCCATGATCCAGTCCAGGTGCTACAGTCCCCCTTTCGGCCAACGACGTTCATGTTTGGAACATCGTGGGATGTTCCTCTGGCAAGTGGATCATGATGGTCGGGCAGCAGGTGGGTTTCAGTTGTCCTCAGCCTTTGTTCCCTCAGGCTGAGTGCTCATCTCGATGAGACTTGGAATGTTCTCCGTCTTTGAACCTCCTCCCCTAGGTTTCCTTTAGAAGCCTCGAGGAGGGCCAGCCAGACACTTGTGCATGGACTGCCGCATCCTGTTGATCCTTTTAAACAGGATTAATGCCAGGCCCAGTGTCAGGGTGTAGCCTAGGGCAGTAGAAAGGCAAAGTGCTGTGTCGGCAGCAGTCCACGCTCGGACGACAGGTGAGCTGGACGAAAGGGGCAGTCGGGACAGTGCTTGGAGGGCCGTGTCGATGGGAGTAATGTCAATTAGATGGGACCCCCTCCCTCAATCCTCAGTTCCAGTTCTGGACTCAGGGTGAAGTTATGATTCTTGAAGAAGGATGGGACTTCCAGCTCTGACTGGTACTCTTCACTTGGGAGGTGGTACAATGCCAGATCATCAAGGTGGAGGATGGCACCTGTAGGTACTTGAACCCACATATTCTGCTTGGGCAGGCTGACGCGGGTGGCAGTGTCGTGCTGGTCATAAGTCAGGTGGCAGTGCGAGTGGGGGTGTTGACGAGCCATCTATCACCCACAATCTCGGCTTGTGTTCCGATGACTTGGGTGCGAGACTTGGCCTCAGCAGGGCAACGTGTGTCACCGCTCATCGGTTGCAAACCACAGATTCCTTCAGTGTTGTCTCTGAGAAAGGTCTTGCTAGGGCAGAGGTAGTGAATGTCTTTGGTTAGAATACACATGTGCAGGTTCGGAGCCAGGTACAGCTGTGGATCGCTGTCGTGGTAGGCTACCACACCTGGAATGTGTATCTTGATGTGAGTGTTACCTTGCCAAAACCCGACATTGACAACGTCTTTGAGTCTATAGATGTTATTGGTTTCAATAATGGGTAGGTTTAGGAGGAAGGCCACCTCACTTTGCTCTGGGTCGACATGTAGTGGGATGGCACTACCCAGAGAGTAGGCGAGGTGGGTTTGAAGAGAATCGGTGGGTCTGACAGTAGCAGATGCCACCACACTTTGCACAAGTCCCAGGGGTACAAGGTACGGGGGAATCTTACCCATGGCCAAGCTGTCCATGGAGGAGCTCAGCTCCCGCAACATGTCAGACATCAGGGCCATGACCATCTGAGTTTGGGCAAAATCATTCTGAAAGACAGTTGCTTCACTGAGTTCAAAGTCTGGTTCAGCATGACACTGTGAGTATTGAGAACAACCACAGTGCCTTTCAGGGATTTGCCTATGGTTTGTAGCATCTTACTCTGTGTTGTAAGTTGTTCCCTAAGCTGGGGAATTTCAGTCTGAATTTCGGCCATGTGCCGCCTCATGGTGGCCAGGCTCACTGTGTTGACACTAGATATGCCGAGGCTGAAAAGGGTTCCAACAGCAGCGGCGGTTCCAAGCAAGGCTCCCAAGAATCGTTTGGGGCGTCGGTTGTGTCCACTTAACTCTGCTTGTGTGACAGTCATTTTCTCCAACTGGGAGAGCATGTGTTTGATATCAGCCTCCGTGTGAGTGAGGGAGTTTTCCGTCCATCGGGCACCTGCCCAGCTGTATTGTGTGACTTGGTGTTGTGGGTAGTGTGCCTTGTAGACACTGCGAGGGTCGAGCCGAACATACACTTTCTGGGTGTAGGTCCTGCAGTTTGTGATCAGGAGTCCAGGTTGTTCCCTCAGTACAATGCCGGATGCTGGACCTGGTGATGTTAGGTCAGACAGCTGTCCTCTGGTTGACTGGAGGCACAGGAGGGTGAGCCACGGCAGCATCCTGGCACAGAAGAGAGAGAGAGAGAGAGAGAGAGAGAGAGAAAAAAAAAAGGCGGGGGGGAGAAAGAGAAATGGTAGGTCAGCGAGGGATGTCCTTTGTTGGTGAGGACGGTCTTTTCGCTTCGAGGATTGCAACAGAGTTTAGCTTGCATTGTCCCCTCCCTGCCTGTCTCTGTCTTTTGATTTGGTTACGGTGGACCCACTTGAAAATTGGGTCTTTCTGTGCCCGGCTCAGTTGGATTCGGTACGCAACAGGGGAAAGTTTGTCTACAATCTCGTAAGGTCCCGTCCAGTGAGGCAGATGTTTCTTTGACAGCCGCTTGGAGGCTGTCTTGGGTGGCTGGATGAAACGGTAGTACCAGACCCTGTCACCCACTGT
The DNA here is from genome assembly GCA_037194245.1 of Opsariichthys bidens. NCBI lineage: Eukaryota > Metazoa > Chordata > Actinopteri > Cypriniformes > Xenocyprididae > Opsariichthys > Opsariichthys bidens. The sequence continues at coordinate 18,322,891 of CM074293.1, forward strand.
CAGTTCCTGGTGTGATGCTTTCCGGTCATAATATGCTTTCTGGCCTTCAGCACTCTTTTGAAGCTGTTGTTGGGCAAAAGCAAATGTTGTTCTCAGGTGTCTATGTAGTTCGTCAAGGTACTGGTGAGTGGTGTAGGCTGTGACAAGGCTGGAGTCTCCCGGTTGATACAGCAGGTGCAGCGGAAGTGTCATCTGCCGGCCTGTCATTAGTTCAAAGGGAGACACACGTGTTGACTCCTGCGGTGTGGCTCTGATGGCCATAAGCACCAGAGGGAGTTTCACATCCCAGTCTTTCTGGTTAGCCGACACATATTTCCTCAGCATGCTGACCACAGTTCGATTGGTTCGTTCCACTTGGCCTGATGAGATGGGATGGTGGCTGATGTGCAGTTGAGCTTGTACACCCAGGAGTTTCCAAATCTGCTGCATGATGTCTGCTGTAAAGTGAGTGCCTCTGTCAGAGTTGACTCTCAGTGGCAGTCCGAATCTGGAGAAGATGTGGTTCATCAGGAGGTATGCCGTGGTCTGGGCAGTGTCGTTAGGTGCAGGAAGACACTCTACCCACTTGGTGAATTGGCACACCACCGTGAGGAAGTACTTGTTACCTCTTGTCGACCTGGGCAGAGGTCCCACCCAGTCTATTTGGAGGTCCGACCATGGGAATGTGACTCCTCTGCGTTGCAGTGGAGCTCTGTGATTTGGGTTTGCTGGTTGGAATTGACAGCAAACCAGACACCCTCTGACATACTCTGCCACATCTTGCTGCATGCCAGGCCAGTATGCCACTTGTTTCAAAGTCTCATAAGTGGCTTTGGTACCATGGTGTCCAGCAAATGGTGCGTCGTGGGCGTACATTAGCATGACCCCCTTTTGGCACTGTGGCACCACAAGCCTTGGCGCGGTGAGGGCGTCAGGGACATACCACAGGATGTTTTCATCCACATGCAGCATGTCCTTCTTCTCTAGCAAGCGTTTGAGGCCAGGGGCCGCAGTGTGTTCAGATGCTGCGATCGGGTGGCTGGAGGGGTCTGAGAGGTGGTTTATCATAGCCTGTATGGAAGAGTCAGAAGGTTGTAGATCAGCTATGTCATTGCTGGAAACTTGTGGGGCCAGCGACAGTGGCTGTGAGGCAGGCACTGTTGCAGGAACTGTTCGCTGACTGCGAGTTATTTTTGCCACACTATGGGTGGGCGGCTGGGTTGGAGGTGACCATGGTTTGCCCTGTGATGCGCCAGTCTTGGCAAGGGCATCAGTTTGGTCGTTCAAGTCTTTGTCAAGGCCTGGTTGCTTTGAGTGGCCTTTCACCTTTTTCCAGTAGATGATCATGTCGTGTGTTCGAGTGATGTCATCACATGTTTGGAACAGGTGTTGGTGTTTGACCGGCTTGTTATTTGCGGTCTTAAAGCCATTTTGTTTCCAGCCCGGAAGGTGGCATGTGAAACTGAGTCTGGCATAGTTTGAGTCTGTGCAAATGAGGAGTTCTCTGATGTAATGGGCTGAGGCAATTTGAAGGGTTATGAGGATGGCTGCAACCTCAGCATACTGTGATGACTGGTGACCCAACTTGAAGTGTCGTGGTAAGCACGGTAGGTTGTTTAACCATAGCACCCCTGCACCTGCCTTTAAGGTGCCCTCATGTTTGTAGGAGCATCCATCGACGTAGGCAGTGGGCATGTCCTGGCACGCATTCTCTTTGAAGTACCTGTGACAAGACACTGGTTGTTGTTGGGGTCTCTCTACGTCCAGCGTCGCAGCTGGTGTGTCATCAGAGCAGTTTTGGCAGGCGGCCAAGCCGTTGCCCAGCACAGACTTGTGATTTTGAGTGTATCGTGCCTCAACTCTGCACCCCTGGAGGGCCATCAACCATGTGGCTATGCGTGAATTGGTGACCACACCATCTCGGATGCGTTGGCTGTTGAGGAACGTGACAGGCTGGTGACAAGTCTCTATAATAACCTTCTGTGCTCCAATGTAGTTGGAGAATCTTTGCATGGCCCATACAGTGCAGAGCAAAGCCTTTTCACAGTCTGAGTATTTACACTCTGGTGATAGAAGTGTTTTACTGGCATATGCAACCACTCTTTTGTCCTGGTCGTATCGTTGGTAAAGACCAGCACTAAGACAGTCGTTGGAGAATCCAGCATCCAAGTAGAACTCCTTCTGTGGATCAGGATAAGCCAGACATGGAGCTGTACACAAATGTCATTTCAGTTCATTCATGGCAGTTGCTTGAGCTTCTGTCCAGACAAACGGGCAGTCCTATTTCAGCAGGGCAGTTAGAGGTCGTGTGATGTCCGAGTAGTTCTCAATGAACTGCCGTGAGTAGTTGCAGACACCTAGAAAACTGCGCAGCTCTGAGACATTGGTGGGAGGCTTGATGTTCTGAATGGCTTGGACACGGCTGGACTGTGGTTCAATACCCTGGGATCCGATGAGTAGACCCACATAATTGACCTTGGTTCGGCACCACTGTCCTTTGTGGAGGGCAATCTTTGCGCCGGCAGCCGTTAACTGGGTTAGAACATGGTCTATCTCTTTCATGTGGTCAGCCACAGTTGTGCTTTTCATCAAAACATCGTCCACATAAATTAAATTCCCTCTAATTCTGGCATCTGGACATGCTTTGTTCAGGAAGATGTTGAACTCAGCTGGTGAGTTGGCATAGCCGAACGGGCAACTTGTGAAAGTGTACTGTCGGTTGCAGAAGGTGAAAGCCAGCTTGTGTTGATCCCCTGGATGCACGGGTATGGTCCAGAATCCCGAGGCTACATCGAGTGTAGAAAAGATTGTGGCCCCTTTGATTCTAGGTAGTTCCTGCTCCAGCTGTGTCATGGGCCATCGTGACAGCGGCACTTGCTGGTTCAACTTCCTATAGTCGATTGTAGGTCGCCACTTGCCGTTTGGCTTGAGAACGGGCCATATGGAGGCAGAATAGGTGCTGTTGCATGGACGGATGACACCTTTGTCAAGCATGGAGTCGATGATTTCCTGCACTGGTTCATGTGAGGCGATGGGAATCTTGTATTGCTTGACAAAAGTGGGAGGAGCATTTGGGTGTGTTGGAATACGCACCGTGTGGAGTTAGTGAGGCCACAGTCTAAAGAGCCTTTGGCAAATGATGCTTTGAACTTGTACAGGACCTGTCTGAGTTTTTGACGGTCTGCATTGTTCTTTAAGGCGTCTGCATCTTTCAGAATTTGTTGGACCTGAGTCTCAAATCCTGGAAATGGCTCCTCTGTTGTTGTGTCACTGGTCAAGTCAGCAGTCAATGGTGAAGCAATTTCATCACTCTCCCAAGCAGGCTGGTTAGAGACTGTGTACACTGTAAGGTGTCGGTCCTCTGTCAGCTCCGTTCTGCATACTTGTTCTGTGGTCACTGGCATGACAGACGTTATGGAGATGATCTTGAAGGGTGCTGTGAACACTGTGTTGTCCAAGCTCCCTTCTGGTATCATTGCAGATGGGATTGAACCAATGACTGGTAAAGTGAGATCAAAGTCATGGAAATCGTGACTCACTAGCCAACCCAAGCGGTAGGCCCTGGGAATTCTGATGTCTTTTGCCGTGCAGTTGTTGAACAGGATGTAGACTACGCGGGATGATACTTCCGTGAGGGGAGTGGCTTCCAGAGTGAGTCCAAGTTCCACACATTCAGGTGACTGTTGAAAGAAACCCAGTGTGTGGTTTAGGGTTTGACCATGTCGCATGTTGAGCCGAACAGCAACCCCTTTGGTGTAAGCTCAGAGAGGGGGGGGGGGGGGGGGAGATATTCAGAAGATATATTTTGAAGAAAACAAGTATATTGATCTGAAATATAGTACATTCATTTTAAATTCATCCAGGTTCCATTGAATTTATCTTAAGGTATTTTACGTTATTTTTAACCATATTATTAAACTGAAGCCATAGAACCAATTCAGTTGTCGTGCACTGACTATATGGTTCTATATAATTATTTTTTATGAGATTTCCGATTCTATAATTCAGAAAAAAAGAGACAACAATGAAAGGGTTAAACCTGGAAGACCCTTAGAGAGAGAGAGAGAGAGAGAGAGAGAAAGAGAGATTCAGAAGAATTATTTTAAAGAAAACAAATATATTGATCTGAAATGTAGTATTTTCATTTTAAATTCATCCAGGTTCCATTGAATTTATCTTCCATCTTTTGGTTATTATTAAATTTCTTTTTTATTTCTTGTGCTTAAACAGAACGTTATTGTGCTTATTTTTAAGTTAAACTACATAGATTAAAAAAGTTTGAATTTCTTATTCAATGTTAGTGTTATTGTTATTACAGACAAAAGGAGACAGCAATGAAAGGGTTAAACCTACAAGACCCTCAGAGAGAGAGGGGGGGGGGGATATTCAGAAGATATATTTTGAAGAAAACAAGTATATTGATCTGAAATAGAGTACATTCATTTTAAATTCATCCAGGTTCCATTGAATTTATCTTAAGGTATTTTACATTATTTTTAACCATATTATTAAACTGAAGCCATAGAACCAATTCAGTTGTCGTGCACTGACTATATGGTTCTATATAATTATTTTTTATGAGATTTCCGATTCTATAATTCAGAAAAAAAGAGACAACAATGAAAGGGTTAAACCTGGAAGACCCTTAGAGAGAGAGAGAGAGAGAGAGAGAGATTCAGAAGAATTATTTTAAAGAAAACAAATATATTGATCTGAAATGTAGTATTTTCATTTTAAATTCATCAAGGTTCCATTGAATTTATCTTCCATCTTTTGGTTATTATTAAATTTCTTTTTTATTTCTTGTGCAGAACGTTATTGTGCTTATTTTTAAGTTAAACTACATAGATTAAAAAAGTTTGAATTTCTTATTCAATGATAGTGTTATTGTATATAGAAATAAACAGTGTATAATTCAAAGGAGAATGTTGTTTAGTGTTATGAATTATCATTGAGTGTCATCTCAAAAATAGGTATATGCTGCCCTCTAGTGCTCATTTGATAATTTCAATAATTTTAAGAGTACTGTTTCCCCTCATTTTAATTTACACATACATCTTGAAATGAAAAAAAAATATTAAAATGTTTATTTATGATATTTGTACTAATAAATATAGAAATTTGGTGTGTATATTTCAATTATTCATGAATAATTGACAACTTCTAAATTCCCTTTTGGTTCTTAATTTAAACCTTCCCCACAGCAACACCATATGAGATGTACTATAATCGTTCGCAATTTAGCATCTTCAGTATGTTGTCATCATGTGCAGAAGTTTATTATTAGTTATTTGCAGAAGTTTATATTTTAATTTTATTTTTTTAAATCCCTGCATAAAGTTATTTGTATAACTGGGCGTGATCATTATTAGGAGACGCTGCGCGTCTCTTTGTGTGACAGAAAATCTTCCAAACTGTAATTGAAGATTTTCTTGTGATCGAATCTTGTCTAATCGCTTGAATATTTTAATGAATAAGGTTTAAAAACATGAGCTTTCATGATTTCGTGATCACTCCCTTTCAGAGAAATGACGCGCGGCTCTTTGTTTAATCCATTAGGAAATGAAGTTTGCACAGATGCCACACAGCGTCAACACATTAACACAGTCATACACATACAAATTCAAACTTCAATTTCAAAGAATTGAAAGGAACATTAAAAAGGCATGACAAGATTCTGAAAGACGCGAGAAAGAACGAGCCTCGGGAAGGTAAGGCTCTCAGACGCGGCGCGTCTATAATTGTCACAAAACACCTTCTAAACTAAAATTAAGCTTTTTATTACATTCTTGTGATTAAATCTTGTGTAATCGCTGGAATATTTTAACTTATAAGTTTAAAAAACACAAATGAGTTCGTGATCATTCACAGACATCACCAAACTGTGAAACAAGGGGCGTTGCTTCTCTGAGTTTACAGAAATACGTGCAGTATGTCCACTAGAGGGAGCCACGAGACTGTGTTTGTTAAGAGCCTCAAAAACACCCAAGAATATTATTAAAGTTTGACGTCTTGCCATGGCAACAATATTTAAGATATCTCAAAGATATTCATATGTCTACATCTGAAATGTTTTGACATTATAATGAAGAAGTTTGAAACAAATCGGATAAAAATAAGAGGGTGATCTCAAAGCATTTTGAAAGTGACACATTTCCTGCTGCCAATTGGTGGCACTATATCTTTGACTCATATTAGTCACATCCATGTACTTGGCCTCCTACAACGAACACACAGGTGAAGTTTCATAAAAATCAATAAATGTATGCAGACGTTATAACACACTTCCTGTTTCTCTTTTCTCGCCATAAATTCGTTGCCTCGCCACGGGCAAACCGTTTGAGATATCAAAAATCCCCTGGCAATTTTACGTCATCAATGTCTTGAATTCATGCTGACCGAGTTTGGTGGTGATCGGATAAAGCGCCTAGGAGGAGTATATCAAATTCCAGAGCATGCGCTTTTCAAACAACCCATAATAGCTCACTTCCTGTTGAGGCGGCGTATAACTTAGAGCACGAAAGTTGTCAGGCCCGATGAGGTCTTCATGTGTACCGAGTTTCATACCAATATGCGCAAGCGTGTTTGATATATGGACCAAGTTTTCAGACCCCATTCAAGGGGGCGCTGTCGAGCCCCCCTGCCACGCCTGGGTCCCAGCCTCTGTGAAATCGTAATCGCCGCGGGTTCCAATGCGTGTGCAAAGTTTCAAGAGTTTTCGTGCATGTTAAGGGCCCCAAAAGTGCCAAAAACCTAAAAAAAATAATAATAATAATAAATATAGCTGCTAGCAGCAATGTGCGGGCCCAAGCCGGTGGCACCGCCACCTCGGTGGTTTAAGGACAACTGGGCACGGCGGGCAAAATGAATTTAAACGGTGTCTCCAGATGGAGACTGACCAGTTAGGTGAGTCAGATTATTCAATATAATACTAACTAAAAGCGATCATATCATAGCAAAGTTATAATTAGCAGTTCAAAGTGTTATATATTCAGCTGAATTTGTCTTATTATATTGTTAAACTAGTTATATAAAACTAAATAGTCAGTGAAATACAAATGAACTGGTTCTTTGCCTTTATTTCTTCATACAAATTTATAGAAGAGAAGGGCTAAGAGATTTCCTATCCTACAATGCAGACAAAAGGAGACAGCAATGAAAGGGTTAAACCTGCAAGACCCTGAGAGAGGGGGGTGGGGGGTGGGGGGAAAGAGATATTCAGAAGAAATATTTTTAAGAAAAAAGAAAAAAAGTATATTGATCTGAAATATAGTACATTCATTTTAAACTCAACCAGGTTCCTTTGAATTTATTTTAAGGTATTTTACGTTATTTTTAACCATATTATTAAACTAATTATATAGAACCATATAGTCAGTGCACTAAAACTGAACTGGTTCTATGCCTTTATTTTTATGAGATTTCCTATAATGTAGACAAAAGGAGACAGCAATGAAAGGGTTAAACCTGGAAGACCCTGAGAGAGAGAGAAAGAGAGAGAGAGAGAGAGAGAGAGAGAGAGAGATTCAGAAGAAATATTTTGAAGAAAACAAGTATATTGATCTGAAATATAGTACATTCATTTTAAATTCATCCAGGATCCATTGAATTTATCTTAAGGTATTTTACGTCATTTTTAACCATATTATTAAACTAATTATATAGAACCATATAGTCTGTGCAGGACAACTGAATTGGTTCTATGCCTTCATTTTTTATGAGATTTCCGATTCTATAATTCAGAAAAAAAGAGACAGCAATGAAAGGGTTAAACCTGGAAGACCCTCAGAGAGAGAGGGGGGGGGGGGGGGGATATTCAGAAGATAAATTTTGAAGAAAACAAGTATATTGATCTGAAATATAGTACATTCATTTTAAATTCATCCAGGTTCCATTGAATTTATCTTAAGGTATTTTACGTTATTTTTAAACATATTATTAAACTAATTATATAGAACCATATAGTCAGTGAACGACAACTGAATTGGTTCTATGCCTTCATTTTTTATGAAATATCCGATCATATAATTCAGAAAAAAAGGAGACAGCAATGAAAGGGTTAAACCTGCCAGACTAAAACACAGAGAACTGTGAGAGCTCGTGAACTGTCTGAATGTGTGTGCGTGCAATGTATGAGGAGAGCACGAATATAATATAAACGATAACGATCCAAATACAATTTATTTGCAGAAGTTTATATTTTAGTTTTATTTTTTAAAATCCCTGCATGGATGTCGTTCTATGTATAACGTGCGCGATCATTATTAGGAGACGCTGCGCGTCTCTTTACGTGACAGAAATCTTCTAAATTCTAATTGAAGCTCTTTAATTCATTGTTGTGATTAAATGTTGTGTAATCGCTGGAATGAACCAGGTTAAAAAACACGTAAATGATTGATCACTCTCACAGAAATCATCAAACTGTCAAAAAAAATGGCTCGCGATCTGTAGAATCGCTGGAATGGAATGGAATCGCTATTAAATACAGAAATGACATGTGTGTATTTCAATTATTCATGAATGATTGACAACTTCCAAATTCCCTTTTTGTTCTTAATTTAAACCTTCGCCACGGCAACACCATTTGAGATACACTATAATCGTTCGCAATTTAGCATCATCAGTATGTTGTCATCACGTGCAGAAGTTTATATTTTAGTTTTATTTTTTAAAATCCCTGCATGGATGTTGTTCTTTGTATAACTGGGCGCGATCATTATTAGGAGACGCTGCGCGTCTCTTTGTGTGACATTAAAAAGCTTCTTTTACAGTTTGGAAGATTTTCTATGTTCTTGTGATCGAATCTTGTCTAATCGCTTGAATGTATTAAAGAATAAGGTTTAAAAACACTTAAAATCAAGTGGCTTTCACGCGGTCACGATCACTGCTTATGGAGAAATGACGGGCGGCTCTTCGTTTAATCCATTAGGAAACGAAGTTTGCACAGATGCCACACAGCGTCAACACATTAACACAGTCATACACATACAAATTCAAACTTCAATTTCAAAGAATTGAAAGGAACATTAAAAAGGAATGACAAGATTCTGAAAGACGCGAGAAAGAACGAGCCTCGGGAAGGTAAGGCTCTCAGACGCGGCGCGTCTATAATTGTCACAGAACACCTTCTAAACTAAAATTAAGCTTTTTAATACATTCTTGTGATTAAATCTTGTGTAATCGCTGGAATATTTTAATTTATAAGTTTAAAAAACACAAATGAGTACGTGATCATTCACAGACATCACCAAACTGTGAAACATCAAGGGGCGTTGCTTCTCTGAGTGAACAGAAAGTACACAAAGCTGTCCGCTAGAGGGAGCCACGAGACCGTGTTTGTTAAGAGCCTCAAAAACACCCAAGAATATTATTAAAGTTTGACGTCTTGCCATGGCAACAATATTTAAAAAATCACAAAGACATTCACATGTCTACATCTGAAATGTTTTGACATTATAATGAAGAAGTTTGAAGCAAATCGGGTAAAAATAAGAGGGTGATCTCAAAGCATTTTGAAAGTGACACATTTCCTGCTGCCAATTGGTGGCGCTATATCTTTGACTCATAATAGTCACATCCATGTACTCGGCCTCCTACAACGAACACACAGGTGAAGTTTCATAAAAATCAATGAATGTATGCAGACGTTATAACACACTTCCTGTTTCTCTTTTCTCGCCATAAATTCGTTGCCTCGCCACGGGCAAACCGTGTGAGATATCAAAAATCCCCTGGCAATTTTGCGTCATCAATGTCTTGACTTCATGCTGACCGAGTTTGGTGGTGATCGGATTAAGCGCCTAGGAGGAGTATATCAAATTCCAGAGCATGCGCTTTTCAAACAACCCATAATAGCTCACTTCCTGTTGAGGCGGTGAACAACTTAGAGCACGAAAGTTGTCAGGCCCGATAAGGTCTATATGTGTACCGAGTTTCATACCAATATGTGCAAGCGTGTTTGATATATGGACCAAGTTTTCGGACCCCATTCAAGGGGGCGCTGTCGAGCCCCCCTGCCACGCCCGGGTACCAGCCTCTGTCACGTCCTAATGGCCGCAGGTTCCAATGCGTGTGCAAAGTTTCAAGAGTTTTTGAGCATGTTAAGGGCCCCAAAAAGCCCCGAACGGTTGAAAAAAAATAAAAATAATAATAAATATAGCTGCTAGCAGCGATGACGGGCCCAAGCCGGTGGCACCGCCAACCCGGTGGCATCAAGGCAACTGTGCACAGCGGGAAAAATGAATTTAAAAGGTGTCTCCAGTTGGAGACTGACCAGTTAGTCGAGTCAGATTATTCAATATAATACTAACTAAAAGCGATCATATCATAGCCAACTTATCATTAGCAGTTCAAAGTGTTATATATTCAGCTGAATTTATCTTATTATATTGTTAAACTAATTATATAAAACTAAATAGTCAGTGAAATACAAATAAACTGGTTCTTTGCCTTTATTTCTTTATACAAATTTATAGAAGAGAAGGGCTAAGAGATTTCTTATCCTACAATGCAGACAAAAGGAGACAGCAATGAAAGGGTTAAACCTGCAAGACCCTGAGAGAGAGAGAGAGAGAGAGAGAGAGAGAGAGGGGGGGGGGGTATTCAGAAGATATATTTTGAAGAAAACAAGTATATTGATCTGAAATATAGTACATTCATTTTAAATTCATCCAGGTTCCATTGAATTTATCTTAAGGTATTTTACGTTCTTTTTAACCATATTATTAAACTAATTATATAGAACCATATAGTCAGTGCACGACAACTGAATTGGTTCTATGCCTTCATTTTTTATGAGATTTCCTGGCCTATAATGCAGACAAAGGGACAGCAATGAAAGGGTTAAACCTGCCAGACTAAAAACACAGAGAACTGTTAGAGCTCGTGAACTGTCTGAATGTGTGTGCGTGCAATGTATGAGGAGAGCACGAATGTAATATAAATGATAACGATCCAGATACGATTTATTTGCATAAGTTTATATTTTAGTTTTATTTTTTAAAAATCCCTTCATGTGTAAAGATGTAGTTATTTATATAACTCTTTGTGTGACATTCTTGTGATTAAATCTTGTGTAATCGCTGGAATGTTTTAGTGAACAAGGTTAAAAAACACGTAAATGAGTTCGTGATCACTCGTGTTCACAGACAGTGGCGGTATTAGACAAATTTTTACAAGGGGGGCCAAGGAGGGGCCAGTGTTTAACCAGAGGGGCACATTAAAAATGGTAACAAATTATATTTAAAGATTATAAACTTTGTTTTACTTTACTTGCTGATACCTGTAGAAAGATGTACAGTAAACATAGGGCACAAGTACATTTATTTACTTGTACACTATCAGTCAAAGTGTACAAGAAAAACAGTATTATTGTGAAATATTTTTACAATTTAAAATAACTTTTTCTTATATTTGTATAGGGTATATCTTAAAATGTAATTTATTCCAGTGATCAAAGCTGAATTTTCAGCATCATTACTCCACTCTTCAGTGTCACATGATCCTTCACAAATCATTCTAATATGATGATTTTGCTGCTCATGACACATTTATAATTATTACCAACGTTAATGATTATTATCAATGATTTGTGAAGGATCGTGTGACACTGGAGACCTGAGTAACGATGATAAATTCAGCTTTGATCATAGGATATTAATTACACTTTACTATATATTGAAATAGAAAACAGTCATTTTACATTTTAATAACATTTCACAATATTACAGCTTTTCTTGTATTTTAATAACATTAGTAGTGCATATCTTCATGTATTTCAAAATGTAGGCCAAGTATTTACATAAAAAAGAAACATTAGAGCCATATTGACACAAAAAATTATTTACAGGAGACAGCACCATTTTAAGGACATACAGTAGGCCTACAATGAAATTATAATTGAACACCGTTTGCAAATAGTAACCTTCTTCATCACAAACCTGATGGTGCAGCACTTGATCCACATGGATCCCCTTTCTGTCCCTCTGGCTGTTCCTCTCTCTGTCCCTGTATGTTTTCTTCCTCCTCACCCTCTTCTTCATCCTTCTCTCTCCTTCTGCTCCTCTATTCTCTCAATACCTTGATTTGTTTCTCTCACTTTTTTGTAAAAAATGAGGCTATGTCCCTTCCTCGTTTCATGATAACTATCAGAAGAAAAAAACGTGCATTACATTTCGTTGTATAACCACCCCACTTTTACACGAGCAGATAGCCTGTTGATTACTTTACTCAAATGTATGTTATCGCAATGCAACAGCCAAGACAGATGAAGTTACGTGGTTAACATCACAACATTGTGCAAGAGCAACAAGAGATACGAGTCACGAGATACGCGTCCGGCGCCGCTATATTTTACCCGTGTAGAACGTTCCGTCGCATTAGTTACGCTTTTGGCGCTCGCGTGTAAAATCATAACAAATTCATAATTATTTTTTTTTGGTCAGCACAGGGGTGGCCAGGGACATGTCTACAGAGGCACGTGTAGGCCTCCGTGTAGAACCGCCACTGTTCACAGACATCATCAAACTGCCAAACACGGCTCGCGATCTCTACATGAATGTCTTCCGTGTTTATTTGCTTGTATATTGTAGAATCGCTGGAATGTTTTAAATGTTAATAGTTAATATATATATATATATATATATATATATATATATATATATATGACGAAGTGGCCTGAATTGTAAAACGAAAGCAAACTTTCTCTCTGTCTATGACATTAGAGTGGCTGTTTCTGTCAATACTCGCGATCAGTGAATTAATTTTTTTCATTTGTTTCTTAACTTGTGTATTATACAATCGCTTGAAAGTTTTAATGAATGAAATGACATGTAAAAACAAAGACTGTCGTGAGTTGTAAAACGAAAGCGGTTGTTCAAAACTCGGGGCTCGTGTGCTACCTGTGAACAGAAATAATGTGATGCACGTGCAGTACTGTCCACTAGAGGGAGCCACGAGACCGTGTTTGTTAAGAGCCTCAAAAACACCCAAGAATATTATTAAAGTTTGACATCTTGCCATGGCAACAGTATTTAAAAAATCACAAAGACATTCACATGTCTACATCTGAAATGTTTTGACATTATAATGAAGAAGTTTGAAGCAAATCGGGTAAAAATAAGAGGGTGATCTCAAAGCATTTTGAAAGTGACACATTTCCTGCTGCCAATTGGTGGCGCTATATCTTTGACTCATAATAGTCACATCCATGTGCTCGGCCTCCTACAATGAACACACAGGTGAAGTTTCATAAAAATCAATAAATGTATGCAGACGTTATAACACACTTCCTGTTTCTCTTTTCTCGCCATAAATTCATTGCCTCGCCATGGGCAAACCGTTTTGAGATATCAAAAATTCACTGGACATTTGGCATCATCAATATCTTGTCTTCATGCTGACCGAGTTTGGTGGTGATCGGATTAAGCGCCTAGGAGCAGTATATCAAATTCCAGAGCATGCGTTTTTCAAACAACCCATAATAGCTCACTTCCTGTTGAGGCGGCGTACAACTTAGAGCACGAAAGTTGTCAGGCCCGATCAGATCTATATGTGTTTTGAGTTTCATACCAATATGTGCAAGCATGTTTGATATATGGACCAAGATTTTGGACCCCATTCAAGGGGGCGCTGTCGAGCCCCCCTGCCACGCCCGGGTCCCAGCCTCAGTGATTTCCTAATAGCCGCCGGTTCCAATGTGTGTGCAAAGTTTCAAGAGTTTTCGAGCATGTTAAGGGCCCCAAAAGTGCCCGAGTTTCATCCAATTTGAAAGATGCCAAGAGTCTCAAAACGATCCAAAACAAATATTTTGATCTGACACTTTGATCTGTTGCTATGACAACAGTGTTTCGAATATATAAGAATCTTTTAACAGGTCTACATTCGCCATGTCTTGACATTATTCTGGTGAAGTTTGAAGCAAATCGGGTAAAAATAAGAGGGTGAACTCAAAGCCATTTTGAAAGTGACACATTTCCTGCTGCCAATTGGTGGCGCTATATCTTTGACTCATAATAGTCACATCCATGTACTCGGCCTCCTACAACGAACACACAGGTGAAGTTTCATAAAAATCAATAAATGTATGCAGACGTTATAACACACTTCCTGTTTCTCTTTTCTCGCCATAAATTCGTTGCCTCGCCACGGGCAAACCGTTTGAGATATCAAAAATCCCTGGCAATTTTGCGTCATCAATGTCTTGACTTCATGCTGGACCGAGTTTGGTGTTGATCGGATTAAGCGCCTAGGAGGAGTATATCAAATTCCAGAGCATGCGTTTTTCAAACAACCCATAATAGCTCACTTCCTGTTGAGCGCGGCAAACAACTTAGAGCACGAAAGTTGTCAGCCCCGATAAGGTCTATATGTGTACCGAGTTTCATTACCAATATGTGCAAGCGTGTTTGATATATGGACCAAGTTTTCAGACCCCATTCAAGGGGGCGCTGTCGAGCCCCCCTGCCACGCCCGGGTCCCAGCCTCTGTGAAATCGTAATCGCCCGCGGGTTCCAATGCGTGTGCAAAGTTTCAAGAGTTTTCGTGCATGTTAAGGGCCCCAAAAGTGCCAAAAACCTAAAAAAAAATAATGAATAAGAAGAAGAAGAAGAAGAAGAAGAATAATCCTTAGAAAAACAATAGGGCCTTCGCCCTTTGGGCTTGGGCCCTAATAATAATCCTTAGAAAAACAATAGGGCCCTTCACCCATTCTGGGCTTGGGCCCTAATAATCCTTAGAAAAAACAATAGGGCCCTTCACCCATTCTGGGCTTGCGCCCTAATAATTATCCTAAGGAAAACAATAGGGCCTTCGCCCTTTGGGCTTGGGCCCTAATAATAATCCTAAGGAAAACAATAGGGCCTTCGCCCTTTGGGCTTGGGCCCTAATAATCCTAAGGAAAACAATAGGGCCTTCGCCCTTTGGGCTTGGGCCCTAAATATAGCTCGTGTGCGGGCCCAAGCCGGTGGCACCGCCACCTCGGTGGTTTAAGGACAACTGGGCACGGCGGGCAAAATGAATTCTAAAATGGTGTCTCCAGTTGGAGACACCCATACTCCCTGACCAGTTAGTTTTGAGTCAGATTATTCAATATATAATACTAACATAATAAAGCGATCATATCATAGCCAAGTTATCATTAGCAGTTCAAAGTGTTATATATTCAGCTGAATTTATCTTATTATATTGTTAAACCTAATTATATAAAACTAAATAGTCAGTGAATACAAATGAACTGGTTCTTTGCCTTTATTTCTTTATACAAATTTATAGAAGAGAAGGGTCTAAGAGATTTCCTATCCTTTAATGCAGACAAAAGGAGACAGCAATGAAAAGGGTTAAACCTGCAAGACCCTCAGAGAGAGAGAGGGGGGGGGGTATTCAGAAAGATATATTTTGAAGAAAACAAGTATATTGATCTGTGTAAAAAAATTTTTAAAAATAGGTACATTCATTTTAAAATTTCATCAGGTTCCATTGAATTTATCTTAAGGTATTTTACGTTATTTTTAAACATATTATTAAACTAATTTATAGAAACCTATATAGTCAGTGATACGACAACTGAATTGGTTCTATGCCTTCATTTTTTATGAAATTATCCGATCATATAATTCAGAAAAAAAGGAAGGAAACCAGCAATGAAAAGGGTTAAACCTGCCAGACTAAAACACAGAGAACCAAGGGGAAAGGGGGGGGGGTGAAAAAACCCTGTGAGAGCTCGTTGAACTGTCTGAATGGGTGTGTGGCGTGCAATGTATGAGGAGAGCACGAATATAATATAAACGATAACGATCCAAATAACAATTTATTTGCAGAAGTTTATATTTTAGTTTTATTTTTTTAAAATCCCTGCATGGATGTCGTTCTATGTATAAAAAAAATAAAAAACGTGCGCGATCATTAATTAGGAGAACGCTTGCGCGTCTCTTTACGTGACAGAAAATCTTCTAAATTCTAATTGAAGCTCTTTTAATTCATTGTTGTGATTAAAATGTTGTGTAATCGCTGGAATGGGAAATGGAATCGCTGGAATGGAACCAGGTTTTAAAAAAACACGTAAATGATTGATCACAGTTCTCACAGAAATCATCAAACTGTCAAAAAAAATGGCTTCGCGATCTGTAGAATCGCTGGACTGGAATGGAATGGAATCGCTATTAAATACAGAAAATGACGTGTGTGTATTTCAATTATTCATGAATGATTGACAACTTCCAAAATTCCCTTTTTGTTCTTAATTTAAACCTTCGCCACGGCAACACCATTTTGATGATACACTATAATCTGTTCGCAATTTTTTTTTTTAGGGATGATTAGCATCATCAGTATGTTGTCATCACGTGCAGAAGTTTATATTTTAGGTTTTATTTTTTAAAATCCTGCTGCATGGATGTTGTTCTTTGTATAACTGGGCGCGATCATTATTAGGCAGACGCTGCGCGTCTCTTTGTGTGACATTAAAAGCTTTTTTACAGTTTGGAAGATTTTTCTGATGTTTCTTGTGATTGAATCTTGTCTAATCGCTTGAATGATTTTAAAGAATAAGGTTTAAAAACACTTAAAATCTAGTGGCTTTCACTGCCGGTCACGATCACTGCTTATAGAGAAATGACGCGCGGATCTTTGTTTAATCCATTAGGAAAACGAAAGTGGTTTGATACATCAGATGCCACACAGCGTCAACACATTAACACAGTCATCAACACATACAAATTCAAACTTTCCAATTTCAAAGAATTAGAAAGGAACATTAAAAAAAGGCATGACAAGGATTCTGAAAGACGCGAGAAAGAACGAGCCTCTGGAAGGTAAGGGCTCTCAGACGCGGCGCGTCTATAATTGTCACAAAACACCTTCTAAACTAAAATTAAGCTTTTTATTACATTGCTTGTGATTAAATCTTGTGTCAATCGCTGAATATTTTAACTATATAAGTTTAAAAAACACAAATGAGTTCGTGATCATTCACAGACATCACCAAAAACTGTGGAAAAACAAGGGGCGTTGCTTCTCTGAGTTTACAGAAATACGTGCAGTATGTCCACTAGAGGGAGCCACGAGACTGTGTTTTGTTAAAGAGCCTCAAAAACACCCAAGAATATTATTAAAGTTTGACGTCTTGCCATGGCAAACAATAGATTTAAGATATCTCAAAGATATTCATATGTCTACATCTGAAAATGTTTTGACATTATAATGAAGAAGTTTTGAAACAAATCGGATAATAAAATAAGAGGGTCGATCTCAACACGCATTTTGAAAGTGACACATTTTCCTGCCTGCCAATTGGGTGGCACTATATCTTTGACTCATATTTAGTCACATCCATGCACTTGGCCTCCTACAACGAACACACAGGTGAAGTTTCATAAAATCAATAAATGTATGCAGACGTTATAAACACACTTCCTGTTTCCTCGTTTTCTCGCCATAAATTCGTTGCCTCGCCACGGCGGCCAAACCATGTGAGATATCAAAAAATTCCCCTGGCAATTTTGCGTTTTTTTTTCTCTACATTTTTTTTTCCCAAATTGTTTTGGACTTCATGCTGACCTGAGTTTGGTGCTTGGTGATCGGATATAAGCGCCCTAGGAGGAGTATATCAAATTCCAGAGCATGCGTTTTTCAAACAACCCATAAAAGTAGCTCACTTCCTGTTGAGGCGTGCGAACAACTTTAGAGCACGAAAGTTGTCAGGACCCGAATAAGGTCTATATGTGTACCGAGGGGGGGGGGTAGGGGTTTTTCATACCAATATGTTGCAAGCGTGTTTGATATATGGACCAACGTTTTCGGACCCCATTCAAGGGGGCGCTGTCGAGCCCCCTGCCACGCCCGGGTCCAAGCCTCTGTCACGTCCTAATGGCCGCAGGTTCACAATGCGTGGGTGCAAAGTTTCAAGAGTTTTTGAGCATGTTAAGGGCCCCAAAAAAGCCCGAACGGTTGAAAAAAAAAATTATATATATATATTTTTAAATTAGCTGCTAGCGAGCGATGACGGGCCCAAGCCGGTGGCACCGCCAACCCGCGGTGGCATCAAGGCCAACTGTGCACAGCGGGAAAAATTAATTTAAAAGGTGTCTCCAGTTGGAGACTGACCAGTTAGTCGAGGTCAGATTATTCAATATAATACTAACTAAAAAAAAAAAAAAAAAAAAAAAAAATAAAAAAAAAAAAATAAAAACAACAGCGATCATATCATAGCCAAGTTATCATTAGCAAGTTCAAAGTGGTTTATATATTCAGCTGAATTTATCTTTATTATATTGTTAAACTAAAACTATTATATAAAACTAAAATAGTCAGTGAAATACAAATGAACTGGTTCTTTGCCTTTATTTCTTTATACAAATTTATAAAAGAGAAGGGGCTAAGAGATTTCTTATCCTATAATGCAAGACAAAAGGAGACAGCAATGAATCAGGCGGTTTAGTTTTTTGAGCTTTTTCCCGTGTTTTGTTTTTAGTTTGTTATGTTTAGGTTATTTGACAGTCTTTTTTTTTTTTTTATTTATTTCTGTTTTACTAGTTTATCAGGGCTGTCGTAGGAGAGTGAGGTGGAGTGGTGTAACGGCCCGGCTTACTGGGAGGTTTGAGACGTGCTGTTTTAGTTTTTTAAACCTGCAAAGACCCTGAGAGAGAGAGAGTCAGTGGAGAGGGGGGGGATATATATTCAGAAGAAATATTTTGAAGAAAACAAATATGTTGATCTGAAAATATAGTACATTCATTTTAAATTCAACCAGGTATCCATTGAATTTATCTTAAGAGTATTTTACGTTATTTTTGACCATATTATTAAACTAATTGATATAGAACCATATAGGTCAGTGCACGACAACTGAATTGGTTCTATGCCATTTTTTTATGAGATTTCCTATCCTATAATTCAGGAAAAAAGGAGACAGCAATGAAAGGGTTAAACCTGGAAGACCACTTAGAGAGAGAGAGAAGAGAAGGATGAGAGGAGAAGAGATGAGAGAGAGATTCAAGAGGAATTACTTTTAAAGATAAACAAATATATTGATCTGAAATAAAGTACATTCATTTTAAATTCATCTTAGTTTAAACCTTCGCCACGGCAACACCATGTGAGATGTAGCTATAATCCTTCGCAATTTGGCATCTTCAATATGTTGTCATCATGTGCAGAAGTTTATTATTAGTTATTTGCAGAAGTTTATATTTTTAATTGTAATTTTTTAAAATCCGTCTGCATAAAGTTACTTGTATAACTCGGGGCGCGATCATTATTAGGAGACGCTGCGCGTCTCTTGTGTGACAGAAAATCTTCCAAACTGTAATTGAAGATTTTTTAATATGTTCTTGTGATCGAAATCTTGTTCCCTAATCGCTTGAATATTTTAATGAATAAGGTTTAAAAAACATGAGCTTTCATGATTTCGTGATCACTCCTTTCAGAGAAATGACGCGCGGTCTCTTTGTTTAATCCGTTAGGAAATGAAGTTTGCCACAGATGCCACACAGCGTCAACACATTAACACAGTTCACTACACATAAATATTCAAACTTCTAGGAATGAAAAGAACATGAAAAAAAAAATCACATGTAAATGAGTTTGTGATTCATTACACAGACATGAAACTATCAAACACGGCTCGCGATCTCTACATGAAATGTCTTTCAGTTGTGTTTATATTGTAGAATCGCTGGAATGTCTTCAGCATCTTCAGTATGTTTGTCATTGTGTGCATAAGTTTATTATTAGTTATTTGCAGAAGTTTATATTTGAATTTTATGTTTTAAAATCCCTGCATGTGTAAAAGATGTATTTGTATTATGGGAAACTGGGCCAGCGATCAAATTTTTTTTTTTAGGAGACGCTGCCGCGTCTCTTTGTGGTGACAGACAAAATCTTCCAAATTGTAAAAGAAGCTTTTTTAATATGATTTTCGTGAATCGAATCTTGTCCTAATCGCTTTGAATGATTTTTTAAAGAATAAGGTTTAAAAACACTTAAATAATCTAGTGGCTTTCACGCGATCACGATCACATGCTTATAGAGAAATGACGCGCGGCTCTTTGTTTAATTCCATTAGGAATATGAAGTTTGCACAGATGCCACACAGTGTCAACACCAATTAACACAGTCATACACATTATTAAATTCAAACTTCAATTTCAAAGAATTGAAATGCAACATTAAAAAGGCATGACAAGATTCTGAAATGGACGCGAGAATGAAAATTCAAGAACGAGCCCTCGGGAAGGTAAGGTTCTCAGCCGCGGCGCGTCTATAATTGTCACAAGAACACCTTCTAAAATAAAAATTAAGCTTTTTATTACATTCTTGTGATTAAATCTTGTGTAATCGCTGGGAAATATTTTAACTTATAAGTTTAAAAAACACAAATGAGTTCGTGATCATTCACAGTACATCACCAAAACTGTGAAACAAGGGGCAGTTGCTTCTATGAGGCCCATGGGGTGAACAGAAAGTAACACACAAGCTGTCCACTATGAGGGAGCCACGAGACCGTGTTTTGTTAAGCGCCTCAAAAACACCCAACAATATTATTAAAGTTTTGACGTCTCTCCTCATGCCATGGCAACAATATTTAAGATATCACAAAGATATGTCACGCATGTCTACATCTGAAATGTTTTGACATTATAATTAGGAAGTTTGAAAAGCAAATCGGGTAAAAATAAGAGGGTTGAACTCAAAAGCATTTTGAAAGTGACACATGTCCATTCCTGCTGCCAATTGGTGGCGCTATATCTTTGACTCATAATGTCACATCCATGTACTCGGCCCTCCTACAAACGAACAACACAGGTGAAGTTTCATAAAAATCAATAAATGTATGCAGACGTTCTATATAACACACTTCCTGTTTCTCTTTTCTCACAGAAGAGATAAAGGTCCCGATTAAGGTCTATATGTGTTTCCGAGTTTCATACCAATATGTGCAAGCGTGTTTTTGATTATATGGACCAAGTTTTCGGACCCCATTGCAAAGGGGGCGCTGTCGAGCCCCCCTGCCACGCCCGGGTCCCAGCCTCTGTGATGCCTAATGGCCACAGGTTCCAATGCCGTGTGCAAAGTTTCAAGAGGTTTTTTGAGCATGTTAAGGGCCCCAAAAGTGCCAAAAACCTAAAAAAAAAATAAATAATAATAATCCTAAGGAAAACAATAGGGCCTTCGCCCTTTGGGCTTGGGGCCCTAATAATAATAATAATCTTCTTCAGAAAAACAATAGGGCCCTTCACCCATTCTGGGCTTCCGGGCCCTAAATAGGGAGGGCCTTCGCCCTTTGGGGCTTGGGCCCTAATAACAATCCTTAGGAAAAACAATAAGGGCCTTCGCCCTTTGGGCTTGGGCCCCCTAATAATCCTAAGGAAAACAATAGGGCCCTTCACCCATTCTGGGCTTGGGCTCTTAATAATAATAATCCTTAGAAAAAACAATAGGGCCCTTCGCCCTTTGGGCCTTTGGGCACCTAATAATTAATATAATAATCCTTACGAAAAAACAATAGGGCCCTTCACCCATTCTCGGGCTTGGGCACCCCCTTTCCTAAATAGGGCCTTCGCCCTTTGGGCTTGGGCCCTAATAACAATCCTTAGGAAAACAATAGGGCCTTCGCCCTTTGGGCTTGGGCCCTAATAATCCTAAGGAAAACAATAGGGCCCCCTTCACCCATTCTGGGCTTGGGACTCTTTAATAATAATAATCACTTAGGAAAAACAATAGGGCCCTTCACCCATTCTGGGCTTGGGCCACCTAATATATAATAAATAATAATAATCATTAGGAAAACAATTAGGGCTTTCGCCCTTACAGGGCTTGGGCACTAATAATAATAATAATAATAATCCTTAGAAAAACAATAGGGTCCTTCGCCCCTATCACGGGCTTGGGCCCTAATAATAATAATAATAATCCTTAGAAAAACTAATAAGGGCCTTCACCCATTTCTGGGCCTTGGGCCCTAATTAATCCTTTAGAAAAACAATAGGGCCCTTCACAACCCATTCTGGGCTTGCGGCCCTAATAATAATAAATAATAATAATCCTTAGGAAAACAATAGGGCCTTCGCCCTTACAGCTGCTTGGGCCCTAATAATAATAATAATAATAATCCTTAGAAAAACAATAGGGTCCTTCGCCCCTATCAGGGCTTGGCGCCCTAATAATAATAATAATAATAATCCTTACCGAAAAAACAATAGGGCCCTTCACCCATTCTAGGGCTTGCAGGCCCTAATAATAATAAATAATAATAATCCTTAGGAAAA
Source organism: Opsariichthys bidens (assembly GCA_037194245.1). Lineage (NCBI taxonomy): Eukaryota > Metazoa > Chordata > Actinopteri > Cypriniformes > Xenocyprididae > Opsariichthys > Opsariichthys bidens. The sequence goes on from CM074293.1 coordinate 18,345,132, forward strand.
CAATAGGCCTTCGCCCTTACAGGGCTTGGGCCCTAATAAATAATAATAATAATAATCCTTAGAAAAACAATAGGGTCCTTCGGCCCCTATCAGGGCTTGGGCACCCTAATAATAATAATAATAATCCTTAGAAAAATCAATTCAGGGCCCATTCACCCATTCTGGGCTTGGGCCCTAATAATCCTTAGAAAAACAATAGGGCCCTTCGCCACATTCTGGGCTTGGGCCCTAATAATCCTTAGAAAAACAATAGGGCCCTTCGCCCCTTCGGGCTTGGGCCCTGATAATAATCCTTAGAAAAACAATAGGGCCCTTCGCCCTTCTGAGGGCTTGGGCCCTAATAATCCTAAGGAAAACAATAGGGCCTTTTCCCTTACAAGGGCTTGGGCCCCCCCCTAATAAATAATTCCTAAGGAAAAAACAATAGGGCCTTCGCCCTTTCAGGGCTTGGGCCCTAATAATAATAATAATCCTTAGATAAACAATAGGGCCCTTCAACCCATTCTGGGCTTCTGGGCCCCTAATAACTAATCCTTATGAAAAACAACTAGGGCCCTTTCGCCCCTTTCAGGGCTTGGGCCCTAAATAATAATCCTAAGGAAAACAATAGGGCCTTCGCCCTTACACGGGCTTGGGCCCTAATAATAATAATAATAATAATAATCCTTAGAAAAACAATAGGGCCCTTTGCCCATTCTGGGCTTGGGCCCTAACAATAGGGCCTTCGCCCCTTTCAGGGCTTGGGCCCTAATAAAAAGGGTAGCAAACAAGGCAGGTAATGAGGGGAGGACACGGTGGGGCAAATAAACAAATAATAAGGAAACAAGATGGGCGGGGTCAAGACATATGGACAAGAGAGCACGGTACAAGGAAAAAGACATGACAAGCCATGTGCTCACACCAAACACGACAAAAAACACAAGCACATGGCTAATGACAAAACAATCACCAAAGCCACAATGCTCACAAAATGAGACAAATGAACTAAAACCAACGCGCAGCCAAGCCGGAGCCACACTCACAGACCGCGCCTTCACACACAACATACCAAACAGACGACATGGAAAGCACGCCGCGCAGGTCCGTAAACAAACCGGGTTGCAAAACAGAACACCACAAGACTCACAAAAAACACAAGGAACTCACGGTGAGTGAAACACAAAGACCGTGCGCAACACGCTGTACATATTCTGCTATTTATTATGCTTTGATGGATTTAATCCCACAGATTTGTCAGTGGGTAAATGTAATATTTTTGTGTTTTGTTCACATCGCGCAGTTTTCCCTATGCGGAGACTACGTTTCATCATTCGTTATTTCACACGGGAAGAAAACTAAATAAAAAGGTAATACAAAACCTGATATATTCCAGTCCTGTATTTATCGTGCTGTGAGTAAACCTACAGATTTTCTCAAGTGAAAGATTAGTTGAAATTTGTGTTTTCTCACGTCCTTTGGCCACGTGTCCCTCCCCGCGCATTTTTTTTGATCATTATTCAGCGAGGAAAAAGACTGACTGACCATCAGTACCCCGAGGAGACTGACCATCCTCCAAATTGGCTGTCCTTTGAACATGGCAAAAACTACATAAAAAGGCACTTCAAGCTGACTTATTTCCCTTTTTATTATGCTGTGAGTAAACTACAGTTTTGTCAATGGAAAATGTTTTTGATTTATTTTTTCTCCCCACAGTTTGGAGAAGACTGACTGTAGTCCATGGACCATGGGCAAAAACTAAAGAAAAAGGTAAATACAAGCTGGCATATATTTCTAGCATTTATGCTGTGGAGTAAACCACAGTTTTGTCAGTTGAAGATTACTTAAATAGTTTTTTTTTTTTTTTTTTTTTTTTTTCTTTTTTTACATTTCAGCAAAGACAGGGCCTGTGCAGAGTTTTTTTTATATTTGACAACGAGGAGACTGAGCTGACCATCTTTCACAACGACCATCATAAGTGTGACTGCAGTTTTTTTGAATTTTGTATTATTATTATCTAATAATGTATATTGAATTATTTTGAATAAGTTTTTATTTATACAGCTCTGGAAAAAATTAAGAGACCACTGCCAAAATTATCAGTTTTCTCTGGGTTATTTACCATTTATAGGTATCTGTTTGGGTAAAATTAAACGTTTTTGTTTTATTCTTAATAAACTTACTGACAACATTTTTCCAAAATTCCAAATACAAAATATTGTAATTTAGAGCATTTATTTGCCAAAAGCATCAAGCTGGTCCAAAATAACAAAAAAAATATGCTGTTGATCAGACCTCGAATAATGCGAAAGGATAAATAGAGTCATATTCATTTTTTAAAAACAAACACAATACTAATTGTTTTTTTTAAAAAAAAATCCTTTTGTTTTAGGAAGGAGTTCAGAAATTAAATATTTTGGTGGAATAAACCCTGATTTTTCAATCACAGACTTTCATGCATCTTGGCTATGCTCTCTCACCAGTCTTTCACATTGATGATTGGGTGGGACTTTATTGCCACTCCTGTGTGCAAAAATTCACACAGCTCGGATATTTGGTTTGATGGCTTGTAGGCCATTCCATCTTCAATGGGGGTTTTACAATGGGGTTCAGGTCCTGGAGATTGGGCCCTGGGCCATGACAGGGTCTTGATCTGGTGGCGTCCTCACATTCCACACCTTGATTGACCCTTGGGCTGTGTGGCACTCATATGGAGCATTGTCCTGCTCGAAAAAAACCAGTTCCTCAGCAGAGTTGGGGAAACATTGTCAGGAGCAGAAGGAAAGACGCAAGTTTTCTTCCAAGGACTAACCTGATACGTGGTTTGATTCCATGCGTCCTTCACAAAGACAAATCTGTCCCGATTCCAGCCTTGGCTGGAAAGCACCCCCGATCATTCACCGAGATCCTCACACCAAATTTCACAGTCGGACGATTGCGAAAACACTGTGGCTTGTAGTGCCTCTCCAGGGGCCTCCGTTCTAACATCAGACGACAAGGTGTTGGACCAAACTGAAAAATTGGACCTTCATCACGAGGATGATGACCTTACTTACACTCTTCTAAGTCCAATCCATTATGGTCTCTTGCAAAACTTCAGTCTGGCTCTTCTTTGCTTCTCATTGCTGAAGCGGCTTTTTTCTAGCTTTGCTCGAAACTTCAACCCTGACCCTAGGAGCCTGTTTCGAAACGTCTTCGCCGTGCACTTCACCACCAGCGGCCTTTTGCCATTCTGCTTTGTAGTCACTTGATGTCATCCTTTACGGTTGTTGCAGTGACATTCGAATGAGTTGCGCGGTCATATCCCGGTCAGTGGAGAGTCGTTTTCGCCCTCTGCCGGTCTGTAGCTTTGTTGTCCCCAATGTCTGGCTGTTGACCCTTGTTCTTATGAACTGCCATCTTTTGAAATTTTAAGGATGTGAATACAACCGACGCTCACTGTATCCACCTCTGCCAAGTAAAGCCACAGTATTGAACCTTCTTTTCATCAACTCAAAACAATCATGTCAATTTTTTGGCATGGTCAAATAGTTATTTTTTGATTCTATAATTCTTTTAATTACTCACTAGCACTAGTTTTTGCCACCCAGCTAGGGGTCCACTTCTGCAAGAGGATAGTGAAATGACCACAGAAGTGTTTTTTTTTATTTTTACCCTTTTCCTCATTAAATAAGATTTGGTTCAGTGATCACCTAATCAGCACCTCATTCCGTTTAGAATGAGGGTGTGCCTGTGTTGGAATTCAACTAGACACTGGAAATGGAATGGCTTCCATACTGTAGAGATGCTGATTTAAGAAAATCATTGCAGTGGTCTCTTAATTTTTCCAGAGCTGTACTATATTATATATTTATATATATATATATATATATATATATATATATATATATATTTATATAATTAGTTGTTGATATAGAAAGGTGTGATGAAATTGTTTTTTTAATGTTATTTGAATTGTTGATGATTTTCAATAAATATTTATATCTTCGGAAATCGCTTTTCTTTCATCATTGCTTTAAACTAATGTTTTCTTCCCTTGTCTTGTGTAAGTTTATTCATTTGTGTTTAATCAACTCTTAAATTGTTGCAGGCAATCGGTTTCATCAAAACATCTTGAGTAGCTATTATAGTTGTGTAGACTTTTGATTCTAGTTTTGAGCATCAGTCTTTAGCTGGTTTTGTGGAGGTTGAGCCACATGTCAGCTTCTTGCGGGGGGGACATGGTGATTATGTTGTGTGAGTTTTGTTTACATTCTGTTTGATTCAACTGTGGCTGGGTAAGAGAAGATAATAAAACCCCCATGAGTCAACTCATGGTCGTGGCTGTAGGTCATGTGTCATTTGTCTTCTTCTCTCATTGTCCATTTTTGTTTGGCTACTCGGTTGGCATAGGTTGGTCAACAGCTTTGGTGGAACGGTGTTCCTATGCACTGGCCTAAGTCAGTCCATTAAGGCCTGCCTGGGAGGTTGAGCTGAGCTTCTGAAACATTATGGCCCACAAATTATTGTTAAGACTAAGGATGTGAACGAGACCAATGCCTGTGACCTAAAGGACTGATCATAGACTAAGGTTTAATGGCGGTCAGCTCGGGACTTTAGACAGTAGTGACTAGCCGGGTCGGTTGTGCCACTTTTATTTATTGGTTCATGTATTGATGACACGTCAGGGTGACGTTTGACATTCTGAGCTGAAGAATTTCTGTCAGGGATGTGTTTTTCAGCAACAACTCTAAATCTCCCGTGAATGAAACAAAGCAAAATTGTAGTTTAATAAATAAGAAATACTGATGATACATAAAGTAGAATTTAGAGCAATGTAATGTCTTATGATAAAATAAGATGAAATAGTATTAATCAATCATATAGTGTGTATATTAAAATTGTACTTTCTGTTACTCCCCCCAAAATACGTCCCCACCAGAAGGCTGCGATCACTAATAGTAACGATGGCTTGTGGTACCAGTTCACAGAAGATGGCACAATATCACTCTCCAGAATATTCTCTTTCACTGCTCCTGTGCTGGTTTGGAATGATTCCCTACTTTCGTCAGGACGACATGTTTCCCTGCGCAATTAGTCAAGTGACAGCTGAAACTCATCTCTTCCGGTGAACTCTTAATTCATTTCACTAAAAAAAAAAAAAAAAAACCCTTATCTATACCTTTTTCCCATTCCTACTATAGCTTATGGTACTGAGAAATGTATGAAACTTGTCTATTCTGTGAGCACTTCCTTGTGTCTATTTGACCCAATTCAATGAAGAATCGCTTGTTTGGATTCCTTCACTTGCTAAGTCGCTTTGGATTAAAGCGTCTGCTTAAAGTAAATGTGTGCTAAAGATTGTTTAAATTTTTATTCTGTTAGCGTAGGCCATTATAAACTTTATAACTCTTAATGGTGTTTGCATTTGCGCAACAGAGTGGCAATAGTTTCTCTAACAAAATCTGACAGAAGAGCCAAAACTGGACAACTCCATGAATATGTGGGATATTAGAAAACAGAAAACATACTCTAATCTTTAATGTCAAGCAGGGTGGTTAAAAGAAATCAATTCTACGCATTAAAACACCTTATAGAAAATTAAGTTTTGAAATGCTCCCCCACCGCGCCCTCCCCTTAGTGTGTCATATATTTAAAAGATTCTTGAAATGAACAGTATATATATAAAGTCCAAACAAGAAATTGCTAAGGGGTTTTGTTTACACACAATAGCTGTAATAAAAAGTCACACAATTTTGGGAAATGTATCTATAACCTTCACAAGGAGTCATGGAACTGTTTTAAACAAGCTGACAACTGTTCATGAATGTGCTGCTTTCAGTGGAATCATATGTTTCAGACGGTAAATAAGTGTAAAAGACTGACTTTTAATGTTGACTGTTCAGCTGTGATCTCCACGTACATATACAGATGTAAAGCTCTGCTCTAAAAGAAGTATAAATTTAGTCAAACACTCAACATTGATTTGTTTATCCATGTTGCTTCCAGTTTGTCATGTTATTCCCGTTTGTCATGGTGATCTGCCATTGTGGGCTTTCATGATCCAACTCCCCGAGCTTTATTTCTAAAAGTGGTCAAACAGGGCAAATGGTCAATGAAACAGAAACACAGGTATGGGCTGGGAACAGCGCAAGGCTCGTCAGTAATAATCCAGGCAATAGGTCAAAAGGCAGATAAATATTAAAAGACAAAGAAACAAGGCAGAATCAAAACAGGCAAACAAGACGGAGAGTGATGCCGGAAAATATTACACAGGGTATAACAAGACACTCCACCAACTAAGTGTGAACCCCCCCCCCCAGCCATGTGCGATTCAGCGGCCATTAAATAAGGCTAGGGTAATGAGCAATAGCTGGAGCCGCACCAGACCTGCGCATCCAGTGAATGGCTACCAGGAATTCTGGGAGATTTTGTAAGTCAATGAATTGGGGGCACCTCTACGGTGGCAAGTTAATGGATGATGATGGACTGAATAAGCTATTTTACTAACAGATGTTTTTACAGACAAAAAATGACATTTATAAATAATGTCCTTCGTGAAAAAATGCCAAAAAAATTACTATTGCCATTCCTTTCATGATATACTCCGACTACTTTTCACGTTTTTTACGATAGTTGTTTGGTGGAGTCCTTGTAATTGTAAAAAAAATCAACAACAACAAAAACATTTAATCTACAAATTCTAACCTTTATAACATACCATTCTTTTGTTACAAACTTATTTACGTATTACAAAGTATTCTAAAATTATTATATTAGAGTTACAAACAACTTGGTAATCTAACAAAATACGTTGCAAATTACCTTTTTAAAAGCATGTATTTTGTAATCTGATAGTGAATACATTTTGAAAGTAAACCTACCGTAGCCCTGGGGTAAGAATACCATTAAAGGTACATCGGTTTTCAGTAGTGAAAGGTTTCATTTAAACGGCTCGCCTAAGTTACTACAACGGAAGTGATTCAAAATCAAAGACCCTTACTTTCCTAGGGCTCGATAATAATATTTTCTTAGAGCTGCTGTAAAAGCCTAACAATATCTGTCCTTTAACCAGTCATCACTGTGAAGTGGCATTTGAAACAATCTGTATTGTGACAAATCACTATATAAAATGAAGATAATTTGACTTTTGTATGAAATAAGATAAGTATATTTGAAGTTTTAGAGGAATTCTTTCTACTTTAAGAGATTCCAGCTTAAGAAACACTGATCATAAAATAAAGTAGATTAAAATAGAAGTTTAACAAAGCATGTGGAAATAAGATGGCAAAATAAGATAAGATTTGAGATCATCGCAGTCCAAGCTTGCTAACTGAAAATGATGCTTCTTTCCAGCTTTGCTGGGGGCCGTCCAGTCCCTGTTATCTTGAGGATGTGATTGGTTTGAAAATGTGTAAACAAATTCAAAGTGAGTTGAGGATAGTGTAATAAAGTTTTATTATTGCGTGGTGATCAAGCGAAGATATCCTTCCTGGAACAACGGTCACCCACCTGTCTTTCTGGGAAACAAAAATGGACACCTCTTTTATGACACTATGAAGATCAGAGCCTTACAGAGAAACTTGACTGCAAAATGTTTTATACTGCCAGCAACAACAATTTTTTTTTTAAAACCGTTTTTAAATAAATCTCTTTAATCGTATTCGTTATTTAAGTTAATGCGTTTTAGTGATGTAAATGAATCAGTATGTTGATTTATTTTCAGATGGTTTACATAGAAATATAGGAAAAGCTGAATTACCTTTTCACTATTAGATATAGAATTGTAGCTTTACCTTAAAATTACCACGTCCATGAGCATGTAAGATCGACAAATTGATCAATAAACAGGGATCAAACATTTTATATTTACTAGTGGAGTCAAAGTTATAGTTGATAAAGAGTTAATTAGGCTGGTGTACATTTAAAACAATGTAAATATTGGTATATTTAAATATAGTTAAAAAAAACAAACGCTATTTTTCTTTGTCACTTTTGCTTACATGAATTACAAGTTTGCCTAATTACATTACAGAGATGTTATCAAACAATTTAATCTTACAGTTTGTAAAGACTTACACAATTAAATGCCTGTATTTGACAACCAATGAATGAAAGCATTCACTTGTACACCTACTCTTCAGTTCCCAGCGGTGCAAAACTGCGCGTACATTATATGATTTACACTCAGGTTTGCATTTGTAAACAAAAACCTTTATACGAACGCTAAAACAACAGGTTTCTCATTAAACACATTAGACGTGCTCTCAAAACTAACAGCACTCATGTTTTCTTTAGAAGTCACTGCCATTTAAATTCCACCAATAATTTCCCAGTGATCATGTGTTGGAAAAACAATTATTTATTAATTGGACACTTGTGTTCCTGGAAAACAAAGAAACACACTATTTCTACTCTCATTGCTTTTCTGTTTATAATGTAAATAAGTACCAAATTGATCACTTAGAAATCGAAACTCAGTGTTTTGAGAAACAATTTCACCCATGCATTTTATTTTGTAAATATACTGAAGATACATGTTCGTCACTTTTATTTCTGTAGTGCTTTACGCAATACACTTTTTAAAGCAGCTCTAACATTATTCAGTCTGTGTTGATTCAGTTCAGCCCAATAACTGTAATTTTATTTTTATTTTTTTTGTAGATAGCATGTCATTTAAAGGATTTGCTAAACGATTAAATTCAGCAGAATCACAATGTTTTTGTAAATTACTTTTTACATATTCTCCATTTGATTTTAGTCATAGTATCAAGATTTCAGAAGACCGTTCACATTTTGTTTGTTGGACTTTGTCAACATTATAGGGATATGTAAAAATTAAGAAATTAAGTGATAGTCTCTCTATTTGAGTGTTTGACTAAATTTATACTTCTTTTAGAGCAGCTTTACATCTGTATATGACGTGGAATCACATGAACAGTCAACATGAAAAGTCAGTCTTTTACACTTATTACCTCTGAAACATATGTTTGCACTGAAAGCTGCACATTCATAAAAGTTTCAGCTTGTTAAACAGTTCCATGCTCTTGTGAAGGTTATAGATACATTTCAAAATTGTGTGACTTTATACAGCTATTGTGTGCAAACAAAACCTTATGCATTTTCTTGTTGGACTGTATATATATACTGTTTCATTCAAGAATCTTTTAAATATATGACACACTAGCATTTCAAATTAATTTTCTTAAGGTGTTTAATGTCTGTAGAATTGTTTCTTTTAACACCCTGCTTGACATTAAAGATTAGAGTATGTTTTCTGCTATTATCCACATATTCAGTTGTCCAGTTTTGCTCTTCTGTCAGATTTGTTAGAGAAACTATGCCACTCTGTTGCAATGCAAACACATTAAGAGTTATAAAGTTATATGCCTACGCTACAGATAAAAATTAAACAATCTTTACACACATTTACATTTAGCAGACGCTTTTATCCAAAGCGACTTACAAGTGAAGAATCCAAACAAGCGATTCTTCATGAATTGGCAAATAGACAAAGGAAGTGCTCACAATACAAGTTTCACACATTGCTCAGTACCATAAGCTAGAGTAGGAAGGGAAAAGGGAAGGATAGGGTTTTTTTTTTTTTTTAATGAAGGGATTAAGTGTTAACGGAAGAGATGAGTTTTCAGCTGTCTCTTGAATATTGCCAGGGATTCTGCGTTCCTGACGAAAGTAGGGAGATCATTCCACCAGCAGGGAGCAGTGAAGGAGAATATTCTGGAGAGTGATATTGTGCCTCTCTGTGACGGTACCACAAGCCTTCGTTCCTTTAGTGATCGCAGGCTTCTGGTGGGGACGTAGCGTTGTAGCACTGTGTGGAGGTAGGAGGGTGCAGATATGTTTGCACAAAAGTAAATTCAAAAGGTCAGTTTACTATGAAAGTGCATAAGACATATAGGACAGCACAAATTAAAGAGATGTATGAGCTGAGGATCTTATTTGGCCCCCAAATAAACAGGTAATGGAGTGTTCAAAGTGACAATATATAGGCAGATATTGTCTTACTCGAGAATATTCTCTTACAAAGAATTCAGAAATCCTCTCCTGGTCTAATGCAAAAGTATATGTTGATTTGTAAATGACATTTTTTTCGCTAGTCAATGACGCTGTTTACATTTTGTTTCTTTGATTTTTGTACAGTTTGTAAAGCCTACTCTCTGAGCGTAGTCAAACATGTTCATAGGAGCATTCAAAAAATTAATATGTTTCAATCAAATAAACCCAACCAGGACTCAATCAAACAGGACTTTAACTTCCCATCAAGCTTTGCAAAGGGGCTGAACTGGGTGAGTAAATGTTGAAACAAAGTGTTATTTTAACAGTCCCTCCAGAAAAACGTGATTATGTGATCGCTTTATTTCATGCATAATCAGCCAAAGTTCGCATATTTATGCGGGGGTCGAATTTTTTGAAATACGCCGCACTTTTGCCGCATAAATTGCAGATTTCAGCAAGCAAAATATACGGGGCTAGCATTATTTCATAATCCCTGTATTTGCAAAAAAGCAGAGTTGAAAAATGTTGCGTTTACTTCACACAAGTAAATCGCATTATTTTCCCCCTATTGCCATGTGAACCTTATGAAATGATGTAATTACATGACGTGAACATCATCTGCAAACCCCGCAGTGAAACCATGATGAAGCACGCAAATCATTCTCATTTGCCAACAAAAAAAAGTGCAAAAGACAGCGGAAAGCAGTTTCCTCCCCGTGTGTTACATGACAGTGGGGGCAGATTATTTTGCTCTCCCGTGCAAATGCGTGTTGAACCACAGACGAAGTCGACGCTGTAATTAGTAGAATGAAAAATAATTTACGTTGCAGTAAGAGATTGCACTTTGTGCATTGGAAGCACTTAATTTAACTGAAGATGTCTGTTTTGTATAGCTGCCTCTGTAAAACACACATTTTATTATTTTATTTATTCATTTTTACAGAAGTTGTTTGAATATTCCTTTATAAAGCTACAGAACTTGTTTCACTCAATGTTTTGTAAGTTTGTGCCATTTGTTAACCTGTTATCTGTCACCCCGTTTTTGAAAAATCCCAAGAAATGACATATCCGAACTAAAACATATGCAGTTCATGAACCCTTTGCACTGAAAGCATAAGTATGGGTCTCATTTCAAAGCAGACACTTTGCATTTTATTGTGAAGTCATAATTAATTATTGTCATAATGAAAAAAATAGTTATAAAATAGCTTCAAAATTTTGTACAGTTATTAGAAATGTATTTTTATGGAAAATCTGAAGATGATGCGTTTAAAAACTCTGAGTTTTATTGAATGTTTTATAAGATCCAGTCATGTGATTTTATTTTGAGAAAACTCTAAAATTCTAACTAATGTTTATAGCCTTCTTCCAAGCACCCATTCAGTGTATTGTCTATTGTTTTGTGTTGCAAAACTATCCCAATCAATGTCAATGCACCATTTGCACAATCCACTCCACTCCTCTCCGGCCTGGTTGGGTTATGGCTCTAATTATTCATTTCTTTGTCTCTATTAATAATATACTGACGAATGTTCTATTCAAGCAGACTTAATCCCATCATTTCTTTCATCAAACTTCTCACTTCACCTTCTCTGAAACTGTATCAAATGCCCTCATGGAAAAAAAGAATAATTTCAGTTGAGCTTTACTTTTGAAAATTATTCGTTATAACAGATAGGTGGCAGCATGACAGGTTAGCACACCATCATCAAAACATGACAATTTATGAGATTAAAACCAAGTTTTTGCTTCAAATTTACTTTATATCACAAGTCGAGTGTTTTAAATAAACTTCTGTGATGTGATGTCGTTTTATATCTAAAAATCGGACCGAAAATACATTATTTTATGGTATTCTGCACAATGAGAAAAGCTATCGCGATTAGCATTGCATTATAAATATAAAGTATTTTGAAAATACCTGACATGTCATGAAGGACAAATAGAACCATACATCGTCACAATCGTGTATTTATGTCTTCAAAAGTGTCTATATTATACGTTATTGCATGTTATAGCGATCTCTGGAAGACTGTGTTAGTTTCTGGTCACATGGTATGCCTGTTTCTTCACGTATGCCATTTGTGGACT
>CM074293.1:18357294-18439794 GCA_037194245.1 Opsariichthys bidens
AACTATGGGACATTAAACCTGACATTGAATCTGTGAAATGCAAATGCTTATTGGCCTAGATAATTTAATGTTTTTCTTTCTTTAGACCCCAATGAAGTTGTCAAACACAGTTAAATATAATGCTGTCCATTTAAAATGGAGACAATTGTATGTCTATTTTACTATAATATAAAATTTCTATAAGGACAGCAATGAAAGTATAAAACCTGCAAGACTATAAAACACACCCACACACACAGAGGCAAGGGAGATTTCAGAACCAGTTGGAGACTGACCAGTTAGTTGAGTCAGATTATTCAATAACATTTTAAACAATAAGAATAAAGTCTATACTGTGATGAAATTAATCCTTTGAAATGTCTTGTAACGAGGAGAGTCACAGAATTGCTGATCCACTAGTGCCGTTCATATCTCTAACCCCGATACAGTGTAAACACGGGGTGAAGTGGTAGAAAATGGCAGCTAAAATGGTGGAGGCCAAGATCTAAGATTATAGACCCTGTTTCTTAGATCGTAAAACCTGGAACAGGCAGTGTTGAGGCAGGCGGCAAAATAAGAGTCTTATTGATGAACAGGCAAGGGTCAGGGAAAGACAGCAAGAGTTCGTAAACGAGAAACAGTCCAAGGGTCTGACAACTAGAATATAAACAATCCCACAGAGTATATGTCAAGAAATGATAGCCGGGCAACTGATCAAGACTTCGCGTCAGGTAGTGGGCTGATAGGGATTTTACATATATTGGCTGATCTTGGATATCAGGTGTACTCGCGCAGTCAGTCTCACGGTATGCGGTTTCTGGAAATGTTCGTTTGGAATAAGGTAAATATGTCGGTGAGGGCTCCCTCTGCCGGTAACGGAGGAGATGCGAAGAGCGGAGCACTCATTCCGTAACAGAGAGAGCCCCACCTCTGCCGGTGAGAACGCGGCCTCCTGACGCGAGTGAGGACGCAAGCGGACGCCAGTGGTCTTCCTACAAGAGAGGTCGAGGTAGGCCGGCTTCTCCGGATGTAATCTGTGAAAAATTCCTACTGTGAGGGTTGGGTCCCGGATATCACCTGCATTGACCCAGGATCGTTCCTCCGGCCGCTACCCTCTCCCAGTCGACCAAATACTGTTATAATCGGTGTTGCCCCCGACGTTCTGCGAGTCGAGAAGACTCCTGAACCCTGGTACGCCTCCTCGCCCGTTTCGAAACAGAAGGGTGTTCTGGGGTCTGCTCCTCGGCTCCACTCATCCGACTCTCCTCTCCGGACCGGCAGCGGGTTTCAACAAGTATGAGACATGAAAAAATGGAGGAGAATACAATAGTGATCTATTAGCAACTGTAACAGTAATGAAACTGGACGTTGGTGATTTGTCTTAAGATTTTGAAAGAGACCCACATACCTTGGACTGAGTTTGCGACTAGGAAGTTTTGAGGCGGACGATCCACCCTGGTGGAAAGCCATACCCAACTGGCCAGGTCTGTATTCTGGACCGGAGAACGATGATACCGATTTGCTTGTTACTTCTTGTCTGCGCACTGGCTGTGGAGGAGATGGACATGTAGCTCTATTCCAGGTCTCATCTCGCTTCTCATCTAAACCATTCAGTTACAGATGGGAGTTTCAGAATAGGCCGTTTCGCCACAGGACCCGAGTGATGGGCACAGTGGTAGGTTGAGTAGCCAAGAAATGAGCCAACTTGAAAGGTGTGATATCGAAGTTGGCAGGTTTCTGTAAGGAGTTCTGAAGCATCCACTCTGCCCACTCCTGAGGAATCTGCTCCACTGAGACTCGTTATATCCTGACAATAGGAATCGGAGGAAGCGTTGTGAGCTCCTGCGTTTAAAAAACGTCTCGGAGTTGGCCATTGGATTGGGGATGGCATATATCGGAGGTAGTAGACTGATGTTCACTATTGAGGCAGCTTTGCAATTATATGAAGCTCCACACTTCTGGAAAAAAGTGAATGTGGGGACCGTCTGTCTGAAAGTATATAATCAGGTTATACACATAAAAACGAAAGACTAATAATCACATAAGACTTTGTGCTGCTGGCTTCTCGAACGGAGGAAGTAAGGTAACTTGGGTAGTGAGTATAATGTCCGGCAGGCATCTTGGAATAATCTATCAATCGACTCTGAGATGGTGGTATCTGCCCTGGGAGTTGGGGAGCATCCGATTACAAAGTTGAAATTGCCAAGTGTGTGAGTGTTTTATACGTGACCAAGGACGTTGGGGTGTGGGTAGAGGATGAGAGTACAGAGGCTGGAGTTGTCGAAGGAGCATTTAGAAAGTGTTTACAGGTGGTAGACATTTTTTGACAAAAACTGATGGTGTCAGAAATAATCATTGGTTAGGCCACTCAAAACTGGTACGAGATTGGAGTTGGTGAGTAGCGGTAATGCCTGGATTGACCTGAACACCTGGGGTACTTCCGGATCGTGAACTTGTTGACGAGAAGTGTGCTTCTCATTTGGTTCATCGTGTACATATTTATGAACTAGGAGGGCAATCTGCTTGGTGGTGGTGTGTTTGTTGTTTTAACTGAGAGTGATCTCTTGTGATGATGTCCCACTGAACTGGGTGCTACTAGCAAGAGCACTCGGTTGAATGTTTTCTGCTAGTATCACAAATTTGACTCCTGATGTTGTGTTCATGCTGTCTTGAACAAAGCGTCCTGCCTTTAGTTACTTGGCAAATACCAGGTCCGAATATCGTTACCTAGAAAATCCAAAATCGGTTTAGTTGATTGAAGAACACGAAGCCCCCACCTGGCGCTTACGAGAGGTTTAGTACTCTTTTAGCAGTGCTGGTAAGATACTCAACGATTCTTGTGGTCGGTGTAATTGATGGTGAATTGAGTGGCTGGCACTCCCTCCAGCCCAATGACGCCGACTCCTCTAACGCTCGATTTTCATGCTAGAGAAAAAAAAAAAAAAAGGGGGCCCCCTCACGTATTACCAACATCGTGATTAGTTCCATCTCTGCTGATGATAGTTTCCTAGGATTAGAAGGCACAGGGAAACATTTTAGCCGGGGAAGAACCCGTGGACGTTGAGAAAAAAGTATGAGCCCCGATACCATGCTTTAAGGTCTTTGAAGGGCCTCTTGTGCCATCCGACCTGACCACTGATAGACGCACTGTTCGGTGCGTTTTAATGTATTTTGGTAAGTGCGCTATTAAGTCATATGGCAGTTTATGGGCTTGAGGCGAGAGTCATACTGTAATTTCCTGTATAAATCGACGATAGAAATTAGCGAAGAGCCGAAGGCCAAAAATCGAGTTGCAGTTCTTTGAGTGTTATGAGGTAGTAATCAGGCCAATCTAGCACGGCCCCTTACTTTTTACTTGTCCATGGCCGACTCCCGTCACTGAACTGAATAGACATAACCCAGAAAGGACGTGAAATGTGAGAGTGATGATAATTCCACATTTCCTCTGCTTTAGGGTTAGAGTTTGATAATTTGATTAGAGTGTGAGACACGTGCTCTCTACGTGTATGGATGTGTTCATGATTGATGAAATTGGAGTAAATGACGAATATCGTCGGATGAACACGATGACCCATTTATTGAGGCATCATCACGGAAAAACCTCGTTAATGAACAGACTGAAAACACTGAGGGACTGTATAGCTCAGGCTCGAGACGGGCATTTGACCAAGTATTCATAGTGCCCTGAAGACAAGTGTGTTCTTGAATAAAGCAGTTTTCACATTCATCTCCCTCTCTGATTCGGATTAATGTATGTATAGCATTGCGTTAAATCAGAGTTTTGTGTAATACCTGGATTGTTTTTTTTATTTGAGTCGCCTGTTTCTAAGGCTGCAGTGAGACCAAAGGAGACAGTTTGAGAGGGTAGCGGAACTTTATAGTTACGTCGTTTCAAGACCAAACGAAAGTCTATGCAAGGTCCTCAGGCCTATCCCATTCCGTTTCTTCTTAACAAAAAAGAAAACCCGCGATGCAGGAGAAGTAGATGGTCTGATGAACCTCCTTAGCCAGCTTCCCTCCTTAATATAGTTGTTTCATGGCCTCCAAGACTCGGGTTTGAGAAGAAGGGAAATACTTACTGCCCTTAGGTGGAGTAGCACCAGGGATGATTTCAATGGCCAACCAGTCCCGGGAAACGAGATGTGGCGGTAGTTGTGACTGATTCAGCCCCTCGTTTTTAACTGAAAGCCTCCGTTAAGTCATGGTATTTCGCGGGGCAGGCCTGATATTTTCCCAAGAGAATTCCTCATTAAAAAGCAGCACTCTGAGCAGTTTAAGGGCTAACTTGAGTTAAACATCTGACTAATAGCAAGCGGCATCCCATTGCAAAATTTGTTCCTCTTTCCAGGAAATGTGTAGGGTTTAATGTCGGCGTAAACCAGGGTAGACCCAGAATGATAGGATGGCGTGGAGCATGGATCAGATAGAATCATGATTGCATTATCCTTGTTGCAGTACACCAACAAATGCAGTATTAGTTTCCTCAGAAATGTGGTTAATCCTCCTCCCTCACCTAGAGGACGACCGTCTACCGCTCTCAATTAGTCAACTGAGCCGGTCCCCCACATGGAGGATTGAGTGAGATTTACATTGTTTTGAGGCGAATTCAACTAAGACATAAAATTAACCGACAGCACCTGAATCTACTTTAGGGCAGTAAAATGTTGACCATCACCACTTATTTTTACGAAAAGACACTGTTTACTTGACTGGCACTTTAACTGATGGAAGAATACTTGAACTGTAAATGTTAGGACTCACCGATGTCTTTTCAGATGAAGTGGTGGGACGAATGGGACAGGATGACCTCAAGTGGTCCGAGTTGCCCTCAATTACATGCAAAGATGTGTTTGATGCGATCGTTCACTGCTCCCGCAGGGGTTTAATCTTGCATGTTTCCCACGGTGAATGGATTGCCACGGCTGTGGGCGTGCGTCATCGGGTGGTGCCTGAATCAAATTATCAATTTGAAATAGCGATGTTTCAATAAACTCATTCAAGGACTTTCCCTCGATCTTCGAACAGGGCTGAGTTTCAGCATCATACTTGGACGTTCGTATATTTAAATCCTTTCCTGAAGAGCAGTTTTAGAGTAATCTTCCACCCAGTCTAGTTATTGCGCGCGATGATATGTGCATTGGCCGGACACGTTAACGGCCGAAGAGTGCGAAAAGACAACAGCATATTCAGCCGCGGAATTCTTATCCCTAGCACCTTAGCGCAAGTACTACTCCCGCACTACGATACCTTCGATCAGGTGCTCGAATACCTTCTCTGACTTAAAACTGTACGTGAAATGCTGCATAAGTTTGGAAAGTTTGTTCTTCATCCAGCTGTGGCCCAATCTAGAGGATTTTCGCTGTGAGTAAATGAGCGAAGATCAACAAAAGAGTATTATGAACTGATTAATCCATATGGGTAAAGTGTGGGTGTTGATGTTTATAAACAAGTGAGGCATTGCCTAAGAGAAAACCCTTACATTTTACTGGGTTTACACGTCTAACTTTCCACTGAAAACCGCCTGCAATGGCATGGATATATCATGCTGCTGTGGATGAACTAGTCAGGTGACTCAAGTGTAGGTTTGGCTACAGTGTTCACATCAGGAATAGGGAGACGAAGTCCCTGTTAGCGTCTTTACCAACTCCTCCGTGAGAGAAGTAAGGTGGATTTGAGCATTGGTGTTGATGAATGGCCAGTTCGGTGGGCTTGCGGCAGATAGTTTCCGTGGATAGTTGATCAAGCAGCTGCTGGATCGTTAGTCAGCGAAGTCTTCTGTAACGAGGATCGTCAACAGAATTGTGATCCATGTGCAGTTTATCTTAAACCGAACAGCGTCAAATAGGCAAGTAAGAACAAAGCAGTAATAATGGTGGAGGCAGACCATAGACGTAAACTGGAACATGGCAAGAGTCGTAGGCCAGGCTGCATAACATACAGAGTCGCAATGAACAGGCAAGGGTCACAGGGAAAGCAGCAAAGCGTTCGTAATACAAGAAACAGTCCAGAGTCGACAATAGAATAAACAATCCACACAGGAGTAATGCACAGAAATGGATAGCCCAGGCAACTGATCAAGACTTTTGCGTCAGGTAGTGGGGTAACTAGGGTTTAAATATATTGGCTGATGGGGATCAGGTGTCGTGCAATCAGTCCCGGGTATGAGGGTTTCTGGGAAATGTTAGTTTGGAGAAGGTCAATATTCGGTGAAGGCTCCCTCTTGCCGGTGCGGAGGATGCGAAGAGGGAGCCTCATTCGTAACAGTATTAATATATATATATATATATATATATATATATATATATATATATATATATATATATATATATATATATATATTCAAATATAATACTAACTAAAAGCATTCATAGCAAAGTCATCATTAGCAGTTCAAAATGTTATACGTTCAGCTGAATTTATCTTATTATATTATTCATTAATTATATTAATATAATTAATATAATTAATATAATTATATAAAACTAAATAGTCAGTGAAATACAAATGAACTGGTTCTTTGCCTTTATTTTGTTATACAAATTTATAGAAGAGAAGGCTAAGAGATTTCTATAATGCAGTACAAAAGGACTCAGCAATAAGCCTGCAAGACCCTGAGAGAGAGAGAGAGAAAGAGAGAGACTTAAACTTTTTGTAATAAAGAGACTATCAAAGTCTAAAAAATTAAGATTGACATCAATAAAAAAATAAAATATGTTATGTCACAATGTAGTTTTACAAGGAAAAAAAATCACTCAAATATAAAAATATAATAGAAATATAAGAAATTTAATAAAACATGACTCCTCATTTTACTTCTACTATATTTTGGCCCAAGAAGAAACGTTTCAGGGCAAAAAGTTCCCCCAGGGTTTGACACCATTCTTCCATTTTTATAAAATAATGGTTGTAATCTCACACAATTAAAAAATAAATGGAAGACAGTTTCTTGTTCTCCACAAAAAGGACAGCCCTCCCCAACCTGTGGATCAAGGTGTGCTCTGTGTCTGTTTGTGGCTATTATACCATGCACAATCCTCCACTGCAGGTCTCCAGTTCTTTTCTCAATGGGAGCTGTGAACAAGGTCCCTCCAGCAGCCTTTAGGGGAAGCGCCTGACCCAAAAAACTCATGCCATTTAGACTCCTTCACACTCAGGTGGTAAAAACTCAAAAGATTTGAGTTAAGAATCTATCTGCCACTTGAACTGATCTCATGTCCATGATCTTTATGTATAATTGTGTGCAGTACAGCATTTACTCTATTGGCCAAACATTTTGAAAAAAACTTATAATCAGACCATAAAATTGCTACAGGTCTCCAGTTCTTTAAAAATGTCAAGTCACCTTTTTTGGGGAGTAGCATTAAAACTGACACCCTGACAACAAGGAAGAACTCCTTCTTTGGACACATTTTTGGATCACCTCAAAATAATCATTACCAATGATATTCCAAAAACTCTTATAAAATTCAGCAGGTAATCCATCCAGTATTGGCATACGTCCTGAGGAAAGTCCCATAGCAGCAGCTGTAATCTCTTCAAACGTGAGTTCAGTCTCTAAAGATTGTTTGTGTCCCAGAGTTAAAACAGGAAGATCTTGTAACAGTTGATTTGTGCACTGCTCATCTGAGTTGTCAGCAGCATATGAATAAGAATAAAAATCCACAGCAAGTTTGCGCATCACGATTGGGTCTGAAGTATTACGTCCATTATTGTCCTTTAAAACATACATCTGCTTTCCTTGACCTACTTTTCTCTCCAAGTTAAAAAAGTTAGAAGGCCCATCCATGCTTCTTATTGTTAAAAAAAAAACTAATTCATACAAGTGCTCCTTTAAATTTTTCATTTAAAAAGGAGCTTAACTGTTTTTTTTTCAGTCCACAATTCTTGTAGATTCCTAGCATTATCATCATTCATACTCTTTTCAATGTCCATAATCACTTTTCCAACCACTCTAATGTTTTTTTTTTCAGAATTAAAGAGGAATGAGATGTATATCGTTGACAATAACCTCTTATGCGCACTTTGCCAACTTCCCACCATTGAATAATACTTTCATAAATATACTTTTCCAGCTCTCCCAAAAAAAGTTGTAAAACTCTCACAAAACTGTTTATCATCCAAAAGTTTAACACTGAAATGCCAGTAATAACTCATATGCTTTCTTTCAGTTAACATATACTCAATTGTACGGTGGCCCAGTAGTGCAAAACACAACGAAATTTAAAAAGCAATCATAAGTTCACAACACAACGAAATAAAGCCGCAATACAACGGAATCACCACAACACAATGAAATAAAGCCACAACACAATGGAAACAAGCCGCGACACAACGGAATCGCCATATGTAATACATAGTCGAAATGAAATATTAAATAAAAATCACATTTGTGCACAATACCTTCATATTTATTTCTCTGAATGATTTGACGCGCTACCTCGGCGCATGATGAAGGGAACGTCAGCCAATTCCACAAAATAAGTGATTAAAACAAATAATTTTATTCATTAAAATTACTTTTAACATTTAAAATCAGTTAAAATTGGTAAGACTGACTCACTATTTTCACAATACATACAGGGAGGTATTATTTCACTTGCAGTAAGTCAGTCATACTAATAGGAAACTACTACAAGCATTGGAACATGAAAAAAACCCTTTAAGTCAATTACACACAGAAAAAAATGTATGTGTGTGTGTAAATGTTTAGTGTACATAAAAGGAGGTATTGCAACAATTTTAGCAACAACAAAAAACCTTTTGGAGAATTACAGTGTTTTTTTTTCCAGTAAATAATTGTTTAATGTAAGTACATGAAGGGGGGTATTGACAAATGTCACCCGTAGTAAGTCAGTCTTACCAACAGGAACTAACAAGTTTTGGACTTTGAACTATAATTATTTTTTATCTATTGCAATTTGTAAGGTTCTGACATCCAAGCGTAAGTAACACTGAACAATGTAAAATGAAGTAACCCTAAAACAACTTCTGTTAAGAAATTATTGTATGTATATTCTGTACATTCTACTTTTTTATCCGCATTTCACCCCTGTTTTGTTTCCTTCTATTAAACCAGACATTATACAGGCTCTGTGATAAACTGTTTATCTTCCTAGATTCTTCCATGCTGATGACCAGCACCCTGTGGAAAAAATCTCAGGCTAAAAACCTTATGTGTCAGGTTTGGGTGTGGAGGAGAAAGGGCAAGGACTCAATCGCATGAGAAAATGGCTTTTCTTTATTTTCATAAAAATAAGACAAAGAAACAAAAACTACCCCAAGGGGAAGACACGACACGACACGACATTCAAAAAACGATCCAGCACAGGATTGCAAACACAAGGAGAAATATAGCTGCTAACAGCGATGTGCGGGCCCAAGCCGGTGGCACCGCCACCTCGGTGGTTTAAGGACAACTGGGCACGGTGGGCAAAAATGAATTTAAACGGTGCCTCCAGTTGGAGACTGACCAATTAGTTGAGTCAGATTATTCAATATAATACTAACTAAAAGCGATCATATCATAGCAAAGTTATCATTAGCAGTTCAAAGTGTTATATATTCAGCTGAATTTATCTTATTATATTGTTAAACTAGTTATATAAAACTAAATAGTCAGTGAAATACAAATGAACTGGTTCTTTGCCTTTATTTCTGTATACAAATTTATAGAAGAGAATGGCTAAGAGATTTCCTATCCTTTAATGCAGACAAAAGGAGACATCAATGAAAGGGTTAAACCTGCAAGACCCTCAGAGAGAGAGAGGGGGGGGGGATATTCAGAAGACATATTTTGAAGAAAACAAGTATATTGATCTGAAATATAGTACATTCATTTTAAATTCATCCAGGTTCCATTGAATTTATCTTAAGGTATTTTACCTTATTTTGAACCATATTATTAAACTAATTATATAGAACCATATAGTCAGTGCACGACAACTGAATTGGTTCTATGCCTTCATTTTTTATGAGATTTCCGATTCTATAATTCAGAAAAAAAGAGACAGCAATGAAATGGTTAAACCTGGAAGACCCTTAGAGAGAGAGAGAGAGAGAGAGAGAGGTCGAGAGAGAGAGAGAGAGAGAGAGAGAGATTCAGAAGAATTATTTTAAAGGAAACAAATATATTGATCTGAAATGTAGTATTTTCATTTTAAATTCATCCAGGTTCCATTGAATTTATCTTCCATCTTTTGGTTATTATTAAATTTCTTTTTTATTTCTTGTGCTTAAACAGAACGTTATTGTGGTTATTTGTAAGTTAAACTGATTAAAAAAAGTTTGAATTTCTTATTCAATGTTAGTGTTATAGTATATAGAAATAAACAGTGTATAATTCAAAGGAGAATATTGTTTATTGTTATGAATTATCATTGAGTGTCATCTCAAAAATAGGTATGCTGCCCTCTCGTGCTCATTATAAATATATGACATTTGATCGTTTCAATTGTTTTAAGAGTATTGTTTCCCCTCATTTTAATTTACACATACATCTTGAAATGAAAAAATACATGTTTATTTATGATATTTGTACTAATAAATATAGAAATTAGGTGTGTGTATTTCAATTATTCATGAATAATTGACAACTTCTAAATTCCATTTTTGTTCTTAGTTTAAACCACGGCAACACCATATGAGATGTACTATAATCGTTCTCAATTTAGCATCTTCAGTATGTTGTCATCATGTGCAAAAGTTTATTATTAGTTATTTGCAGAAGTTTATATTTTAATTTATTTTTTAAAATCCCTACATAAAGTTATTTGTATAACTGGGCGCGATCATTATTAGGAGACGTTGCGCGTCTCTTTGTGTGACAGAAAATATTCCAAACTGTAATTGAGAAAAGATTTTTAATATGTTCTTGTGAACGAATCTTGTCTAATCGCTTGAATATTTTAATGAATAAGGTTTAAAAACATGAGCTTTCATGATTTCGTGAATCACTCCCTTTCAGAGAAATGACGCGAGGCTCTTTGTTTAATCCATTAGGAAATGAAGTTTGCACAGATGCCACACAGCGTCAACACATTAACACAGTCATACACATAAATATTCAAACAAAGGAACGAAAAGAACATGAAAAAATCACATGTAAATGAGTTCGTGATCATTCACAGACATCATGAAACTGTCAAACACGGCTCGTGATCTCTACTTGAATGTCTTTCATGTGTTTATATTGTAGAATCGATGGAATGTCTTCAGCATCTTCAGTATGTTGTCATCATGTGCATAAGTTTATTATTAGTTATTTGCAGAAGTTTATATTTTAATTTTATTTTTTAAAATCACTGCATTTGTAAAGTTATTTGTATAACTGGGCGCGATCATTATTAGGAGATGCTGCGCTGCTGTACAGAAAATCTTCCAGACTGTACAAGAAGCTTTTTAATATGTTCTTGTGATCGAATCTTGTCTAATCACTTGAATGATTTAAAGACTAAGGTTTAAAAACACTTAAAATCAAGTGGCTTTCACGCAGTCACGATCACTGCGGCTCTTTGTTTAATCCATTAGGAAACGAAGTTTGCACAGATGCCACACAGCGTCAACACATTGGCCAGTTTGGGCTGTCCCACTGGGGCCCCACTTGGGCCCCATAGTGTGGGGCCCACACGTGCCCAGCATTTCACGCCGGTATCTGGGCCCACAGTGGGCTGTCCACACGGGCCCCATATGGGCCCCAAAGAAGCATGTTTGCTGGGTTGTCATTCCTTTTTAATGTTCCTTTGAATTAAAACATTCCAGCGATTACACAAGATTTAATCACAAGAATGTATTAAAAAGCTTAATTTCAGTTTGGATGGTGTTCTGTGACAATTATAGACGCACCGCGTCTGAGAAGGAACGCCTGCTGAAGCTCGTTCTTTCTCGCGTCTTTCAGAATCTTGTCATTCCTTTTTAATGTTCCTTTCAATTCTTTGAAATTGAAGTTTGAATTTTTATGTGTATGACTGTTAATGTGTTGACGCTGTGTGGCATCTGTGCAAACTTCGTTTCCTAATGGATTAAACAAAGAGCCGCGCGTCATTTCTCTATAAGCAGTGATCGTGACCGCGTGAAAGCCACTTGATTTTAAGTGTTTTTAAACCTTATTCTTTAAATCATTCAAGCGATTAGACAAGATTCGATCACAAGAACATATTAAAAAGCTTCTTGTGAGAATAACTGAGAATAGTTTGTTTTTTGGGCTAGAAAATGAGATTAATGGATCAGCAGTGAGAGTACAGTGAATGAGTGAAATAATTTGTTACCAACTAATTATTTATGTTTAAACAACATACAACTACAAACTGTATTGTAACAAAACCCCTGGAGCTGTCAAAGTCTCCAGGGTTATGCAAAGTATGTCATCCAGTAGACATTTTGTTAACGTATCTGGCACCTGCTGGTTCCTGCTACTCCCCACCAGAGGTCGTCGGTTCACCGTTTCATTGCACACACAGTTATACATCACCCTGGACTACATTTCCCATAATTCCCCATCTAGGAACCAATTACACACTCGCACCTGTTTCCCATCTGTGGACCCTTTATAAGCTGCACCCAGACACACAACCAAGGCTGAGTATTGTTTAGTCGTATGTTTTCCTTGTTCCTAGTTCCTAGCCTTGCCTTGTTTTTGACCCTGGACTGTTTATTCTTTGTTTGATGATCGTTTGCTGTGACTTGACCATTGCCTGTGACTTGGATTACTCTTCTGCCTTGCCCTTATTTTTCTGTTTGCTGGTGTTTGATCCTGGCCTGTACGACTACGCTCATTCTAATAAAGCCCCCTTGTTGTCATGACTCCCAACGTTGCACATTTGCAAATGAGGATAACTGGGTAACATAGAGATAGATTAATTGTTAATTTATACTGATTTCCTTTCCATTTCCTTTTTTTTATTACAGCTATAAGGGCATATCCCATATAAACATTACATACTGTACCTATAACTGCTTTGCAGACCATCGTCTTCCCAAAGGCCTTCTTCTGGCCAGAGCCCTTCCAGCACAGTTGCTGGGCCAGTGGGGTGGTCAGCATGCAGACCAGGATACGTCTAGCATTGGAGGTTGGGCTTGCACCCCCAACTGTTGCCAGATACTTTGCCTAAATTAAAGCAGTAATACATTAGTGATTTACAAGACAGCTATGAAAAGTACAAAACTGTATTCATTTAAATTTATTTATTTACTTATTTAGAAGGCTTTTATCAAAAGCGACTTTTAAAGAGGTGTTAACTTTTAAAGAGGTATTAAATACCAAATATTTAAAACCAAATATACCATTGCACTGTAGCAGACCTCCTCCTTAAGTTTATTTTCTAAATTTTCAAGGTCCAGTATGCTTTTTAGTGGCAAATGGACACCCTCTGGCAGCTCTGCAACCACAGAGCTTTGTTTTGTCAGTTTCAATAATAATTGCTTGATGACAGCAACCTATTCTTTCAGGTTTTCTAACTGACTTATTATGTGCCGTTCTGTTGCTGTTGAGGGAGAGAGAGAGAGTCACAGACAGAGGGAAGGACAGATGAATAAAGAGACGGTGAGACAGAGAAAATATATAATCTTGAAAAACGCAACAAAATATATTGTACTCATTAATTAATGTTCATTTACAGTTATTGTGCAACATAATTTGTATACGTTAACTTGTGTAACTAATTTAACAATATCCACTTTTCATGATACATAACCTGAAATCAGTGCTTACGTGTAATTGGCTGCCTTCTTGACTGAGGTAAAGTTGGTGGTACTGGTGGTCCTGGTGGTGCTGGTGGGGCAGGTGGAACTAGCAGGGCTGGTGAAGATTGTTGAGATGGTGGGGACAGAGGAGATGGTGGGGACACAGGGGATAGTGGGGATGGTGGAACCGGTACAGAGCTCTTTTTTCGTTTAATTATGTCTTCTTCTTCAGAAGAGTGGCTCTGATCAGGGTAGCGTGAGTTTGGTCTGTTGTAGTGATTCAGAATAAGACAAAAACATGGTTTGGAAGATGGATTCATGATGTACTCACTCAAATTTTTTCATAATTTCTTTTCTCTGAAAAAGTCATAGTGAATCATTAATGCTAGGTGTTTGTAATCTGAAATTTCACACTCTACATTCCTACCCTGGGTGCTTCTTACACCCGTGTAAAGTTTTATATAATTTACAATGTGAAAACAAAGAAACTCACTTCCTTTTCTG
Organism: Opsariichthys bidens; assembly: GCA_037194245.1. Lineage (NCBI taxonomy): Eukaryota > Metazoa > Chordata > Actinopteri > Cypriniformes > Xenocyprididae > Opsariichthys > Opsariichthys bidens. The sequence continues at coordinate 18,371,455 of CM074293.1, forward strand.
ATTAAACTTTCCTAGCATGCTGTCATTTTCCGAATTGAGACAAGAGGATGTCCCAGCCTTTTTAGCCTTCTGTCTGGCTTTCTCATAATTTGCTACAGAACAAGAAATATACACACATTTCAGGACTGTGAACTATGATGAGCTAAACATTTGTCATCACATTTCTACAAATTAAAAATTCTTAAGGCATCCTTAGGAATACCAGGTAAAACTAAATATTAAAAGCTTTTACCTTTGTTAGACTTTCAACAAATGATCACAAGGTTCACACAACACATCGATGATGTAACGTGCAGTCTTGTCTTGTTTAGTTCAGTCGTGTCTTGTTTAGTCTAGTCTTGGTACCTGTCATTGTCTGCACCTGTTTTCATGTAATTAGTTATTGTCTTCACCTGCCGACCATCGTCATCAGTGTATTTAAGTTCCTCCCCTTGTCTTAACCTTTGTCGATTATTGTTTGGTGTTACGCTCCCTGTGTCATGCCTGTTACCCCTTCTGGAATAAACCTGCGTGTTATTCGTGAACCCTGTCTTCCTGTCTTCAACCGTGCGTGACAGATGATTGATGAATTACAGTACATTGATGAATTACAGCTGTCTCTTTGACTTCTAAAGATACACAAATGCTTTTTATAAAGAACAGATTTAAATCTTGTGTAATTTTTAGCCTAATTTAGCTTTTATTGACATAAACACTGATCACTAACCTTACTGCTTCAAGCAAATCAAGCATCCAGATTTGAGTTTCAATTTTCAACATATTTTTTTGCACTCACTGTTTATAGCAATATAAAGTGGGTGCTTTTCAATACTCAAATTGATGCTTCCTCGTTTGCTCGGTCTTCCATTCTGGAGCCTGTGACCCGGAAATCGATCAAAGTTAGCCATCTTGAAGGACATCTCAGTTCTCTAATTGCACTGTGAGGAGATGAGGAGTGAGGAAGCTTCCCGAGGAGCTATGTGCGAGGATACACAGATGTATCCTATGCGAAAGTCTTTTTTTTGACAGATGTGACAGGGGAAAGACAGATTCAGCTGTAGGAGCGAGGAAACGAGGAAGCTTCAATTTGAGTATTGAGAAGCACCTGTGGTTTACATTCTTGGATTCATATGGATTATTTTTTTATGTTTTTATGTACTCATTTCTTTAAAATGTTGATTATATAGACTTTTAAAGGATTTACAAAAATATCAGGCAAGAATTAAATATATCTTAATTTATGTATTGAAGATGAGCAAAAGTATTATGGGTTTGGAATGACACAAGAGTGAGAAAATGAACTGTCCCTTTAAAGGGATCATAACGTGAAAGCAAATTCTTTCGGTAACACTTTAGAATACTGATCTTTCATTAATGAACAACTATACAGGAACAAATGAGTAATGCATTATTAACACTCTAGTAATTATTAACTAACAAGAAACTCTGATTAATGTATTAGTAAGTAAAGTTAAAGTAAGTTGAAAGTGGTAGTTCACTATTAGCTAATCAGTAACTACTGTTTTTTTTCATACCTCATAGAGAACTACTAAGAACTATTATACAGTAGTCAATGTTTTAAGTGGATCAAAAAAGTTAATCAAAGTAACATGCTAACTAATGAAGTCTTATGTCACTAAGTGTTACTGAACAATAACAAATAATCACATTTTCAATCATTATAGACCACGTTGTAGTCCAGATTATAATATAAAAATGTTTAAGTTTGAAAATAAATGGCTTATTAAGTCTTTTCGGTGGAAACGGTTTTAAGTATACTTAGAAATTGGACTTGCACTGGCTCTACTTGTAATGATCTAGCATCATCTCTGTAATAAAATGGAATGCTTAAATTAATGCACAAAAAATTTAATTTCTCAGTGAATGCAACTCAAATATATATATTTTCTAAATTACTTACTTGTTTTGTAGAGCGAGCGTACATTGTATGTTTCCCAGTCAGCCTCTGGTTTTTTGTGTTGAAGCTGAGCTCTTTTTATAAAACTGGGAAATTTATAAGGTGGCCAATAGCAAGCATCCTCACCATCCATCCACCTACTGCTTACCACTTCCACCTCTCCCCGTCCCAAGAAATCCACAACGTGGAAAAATGGTGAGCTCATCTTATGCATTAAAGAAAAGATAAGACAGAATTAATTAGAATGGTTAATACTGGATTACAAATGACAAACATGTAAAAGTAGAATTACTTCTGATAAATACTAACTTGCTTTTTAAATCAGTGTTTGGCATCTTGTGTGGATACATGATCCAAGTCATTGAGATTTATGTACAGTTATGTAATCATTTTGTATTAAATTTTGACAGAATCACTTGAGTCATCATCAACATGCAGTAGAACTGAACTATTTCACGTGACACACAAAGAAGGGATCAAAAACAAGCAGGCTGAGTTCTAATATAAATGCAGCAGTGGGATTGCTGCCCACCCCAATCCAAGAGGAAGCAAAACATATTTTGCTTCAATATCAGAGAGCTTGTACAGTTTGACCTCTACAGTAAGCTCAGAAGCTGTGAAGATACCAATGTCTTGGGAGTTAATTGGCTCTGTGTATAGTGGGGCCAGATCCAAAAACCTAACCAGAATGAAAGTTTCTTCTGTGGTGCTGTCATACAAGATGTTCTCAACCAAGCCAATTTGTCCATCAGTCTTTACATAGTTGTCTCCCGTCCTACATTTTATTGTAGCATTTTCAATTGTTGCCCTTTTGTTCTGCAGTCTTGATGCACCGTCTGGCACTGTTGGGCCATTTGAGTGCTTTCCACCTAGTTTTGGTTTATCTTGGTGGTAAGTGGACTTGTTCTTTGTGGGCTGCCTCTCTACAACACGTGTTATTTGCTGGAGAATGTGTTGTGGCTTTCTGACCTTTCTTTTAAGTTGGCCCAGGAAGTTTTCAAAACAAAATGCAGAAACACAGTCTAAGGGACCAAACCTCCTCACATCATCTGCCAGATAACACAGAGAGTGGACATTGTAGACCATCTCCTCAACCCCATACAAGGTCCTGAACTGTTCAAGGAAGTACCCAATCAGGTTATCTGCATAATCGCAGTAGTGGGTGTACAGGGTTGGAGAAAGCATCAAATAGATGGCGATTGACAGTTAAAGGAAGTTGTTGGAAAGAGGAGCTGGGAGAACATCTTTCAGTACTACTGGACCAGTGTACAGGAGAAACTGCCGAAACTCTGTAGCTTTCCAGCGATCCAATTCAGAGAGTGACCTTGGCTTTCGTGCAAATTCAGAAGGTATGTACTTTGACATCCCTACAAGTTTTTCTGAGATGGCTTTTATCTTAAGGGAGCTCTGTCTGTATTTTAGGTTGCCTTTGGTCCAAAAATTAAGCATCTTCCTTGTCACACCAAGACAAACAACATGCATATAGTCCAGCACGAATTGTGTGACCATTCCTAAACGTAATGTGCTCAGTATTGAGTGACCTCTGTGATGATTTTCATTGCGCAGTTCAGCAAAAGACTCATCTGTTCTCCGAGTGGCATGTGTTTCAGGAAACGTCATTTTTCGTGCCACATAAGATCCCTCCTGCGTGCAGCGATCGCAACCACTATAGCCTCCATGCCCCTTAGTTTGTTTTATGAATGATCGTGCTGGAGCATCGCAAATAAAGCAGTCAAGGCAGAGAAGGAACATCCTCTAATCGACCGTGAAACCCTGTTCTAGACTGGAAACCTCCTCAGCAAAGTCTTTGAGATACTGGTTTGGATTCTTTGCTTTGCTGCTTCCACAAAAGATACCGATAACAAATGGATTGCTTTCAAAAAGGAAATTTTCCTAGAATTGGCCAGAGTTGCTTCTGAGAGCTTTTAAACAATGGCAGCCCATCTATGTTCACCTGCAATTTAATCGTGTCAGTCTGTGATAGGAGTCCATCTCTGTTTTGGAGCAGATGTTCCAATATTCCAAAATGGACATACTCCCCACCATCAATTGTTTTCACCTTATGTGAATGTGATGTTTTCATCAAAGTTCTTGAACATTTTGGTAGTGAGGGGATGTGTTTGTTTAAAATTTTAAGTAGGCTGTCAGCTGCATTTTGTGTCACACCAGACTCTACAACCCACTGACGCAGTTCATCTGGCAGGTCATCAAAGTTGCTAGTGTCATATGTATCACTGAAAAAATCCTCTTCCTCACTGAAGTTGCTGAGACAGTCAGTAAATCTGTCATCATCATCTATGTTGTTGTCTAGGTCAATGATGTTGTCTGTGTTGTTCTCACAGGTCATGTCTTCATCACATGATGGTCCATAATTTGGCAGAAGAGATTCTCTAGAACTAGCCACTTGGGTGTCAGTGTCATTGTTATGTGGAGTATGGAGCTCATGAAGTATATTCTGGACACGCCTCCATTTGGTAACAGAACTCACACCTCCATGTTTCTACAAGAATTGAAGCACAAGAATTTGCATAAAATGTTTATGTAAGTAATATTTTATGTACATGTATATGTCCTCCTGAGATTCAGGAACAGACTTTTGTCCTTTGTAGTGGACATTATATTTAAGTGAATTTCTCTGACACCACATGTCTGTCACGCCGTCCACTTCACCGACACGCACGACTCCGTCTACTCGTTCACTCTCACCAGAATTCTAATCATCCGCACCTGCCCGTAATCACCGCGCACCCTATATAACACACATTCACACACCGCCAGTTGTCTGATCTCGCCTATCTAGGACTACAGACTCACCTGCTTACTTACCTGATCTTCGGATGCTCTTCCTCGTCTTCATCTCTGGAACTCGCTCATTCTGTTCATCGGGGTGCTCGCGGACCGCTGGTCAACTAACGATCTTCCTGCAAAGGAAAGAGAGACATTTCAGTCAGCAAGTTAAGTTACCTGTCACGATACAAACCTTGTTGTCTTACCATACCCAACCTGTTACCTGCTATATTGAATCCGTGTCAAAAATAAATACCTTGTTTAAACCATCTACGTTGTGTCTGGGTCTTACAGAAGATCAGACCACCACTACGCATGGATTCGACAGCACCCACCAGTACCACGAGCACGCTCACCCAATCGACCCCAGCGGGTTCCGCGGCACCTCCTGCAACGATCGCTGGGACTTCTTCGACGCCGATAGCTGCCTCTGCATGTCCCGTGGCCAGACCAGCGCCCTACTCGGGCGAGGCGGAGGACTGCAACGGGTTCCTGATGCAATGTTCGCTCTTTTTTGAGATCCAACCTCACCTTTTTGCTTCGGAAAAAGCCCAGGTTGCTTTTATGGTGAATCTACTCACCGGGAAAGCACTACGCTGGGCTCAAGCATTATGGCAGTCCAACGCTGCCATCCTGAACTCCCTCTCAGCATTCACTAATCATTTCCGCGATGTCTTCGGCCAAACCTCATCCACACTATCCGTCTCAGACCAACTGTACCACCTGCGTCAAGGCACTGCATCCGTGGGAGACTACACACTCCGATTTCGTACACTCGCTGCCAATTGCGGGTGGAACGAAGCAGCTCTCCTCACCACTTACCGCCTTGGTCTAAACCCGGATATCCGGCAGCTTATGGTGATGTATGATGATTCCATCGGCCTGGAAGCTTTCCTTCAGAACGCAGTTCGAGTCGCCCAACGCCTGTCAGCGTGCAAACCTCTTGCATCCGTGTTGCAGCCTCCGCCTGTCAGCTTGCCAGCCGCACCTCCAGCACCAGAACCGATGAGCGTGGACAATTATCATCTCACCCCCGCCGAACGTCAACGCTGTATTTCTAACCATCTCTGCCTTTACTGCGGCGGGGAGGGACATCAACTCCTCAATTGTCCCGTTCGTACCCCTCGACCAGCGGTGAGTACCATTGACACACAGCCCAAGATCTCTCATTTAATTCGCACTCCAGTATACTTCCTAATTCAGAAATCCTATATTACAGCGCAAGCCCTCGTCGACTCCGGCTCCGCGGGGAACTTTATCTCCCGCCAGTTCCTCCGGACGCTAAACCTGCGACGCAGGCGCTTCCATCACCCTCTGAAGATCCACACGATTTTGGGAAAACCGCTGGGTCGAGGGGTTATCAACCATCGCTCACCTGTTCTGTCACTTCACATTGGATGCTTACATCAGGAGAAGATCTCCTTTCTGGTGCTGGAGGGTTCTACCACGGATATCATCCTGGGACGCCCGTGGCTGGCCGAACATAACCCGGTTTTCAACTGGGACACCGGAGAGATCTCGAAATGGAGTCAACATTGCAACCAGAGTTGTCTCCAATCCATAAAGAAGATTCCTTCCTCCTCCTCGACCAGGGGTCATCAGCATCCAGTCCTTCGTCTCGGCTCGACTTCCGTGGAGAGTCCCGAATCCACTCACCACCAGACCGTCCCAGAGGAGTATCGGGCGTTCCAGGATGTCTTCAGCAAGCGGCTGGCAACCCAACTACAACCTCATCGGCCATGGGACTGTGCCATTGACCTGCTGCCTGGGGCAATCCTTCCCAAGGGTAAAGTCTACCCTCTGTCCATCCCGGAGCAGAAGGCCATGGATGAGTACATCTCCGAGGCACTCCTCCAGGGGTTCATCCGACCTTCAACGTCCCCTGCCGCTTCGAGCTTCTTTTTTGTCGCGAAGAAGGACGGAGGCTTGAGGCCCTGTATTGATTATCGACGACTGAATTCCCAGATGGTGAAATTTCGTTATCCCCTTCCTCTGGTTCCAACAGCCCTGGAGCAGCTCCGTGGGGCTTGCATATTCACCAAGCTCGATCTTCGTAGCGCATATAATCTCATCCGCATTCGCACTGGAGACGAGTGGAAGACCGCATTCGTGACACCATCTGGCCACTACGAGTACCTTGTGATGCCGTATGGCCTGGCGAACTCTCCCTCCGTCTTCCAGAATTACATGAATGAGATCTTCCGCGATCTCCTCCATAAATTTGTCGTCATCGTCTATATCGACAATATCCTGATTTACTCACAGACCTTACCTGACCACACTAACCACGTTCGCCAGGTCCTACAGAGGCTCCGAGCTCACCATCTGTACTTGAAGTTGGAGAAGTGCGAATTTCATATCCCAGAGGTCCAATTCCTTGGCTACCTGATCAATCAGCACGGAGTGAGTATGGACCAGAGGAAGGTGGACGCCATCCGTAAGTGGCCCAAACCCCAGACGGTGAGGGAGCTGCAGCGATTCCTGGGATTTGCCAATTTCTACAGGAAGTTCATCCAGAACATCAGTCAGTTAAGCTCACCCCTCACCTCGCTACTCAAGAAGGGCCCCAAGTCTCTGTCCTGGCACCCGCAAGCTCAAGTAGCCTTCGATAAGCTCAAGGTGGCATTCAGTTCAGCTACTATCCTTCGGCATCCGGATCCTGACAAACCTTTCTGCGTCGAAGTCGACGCCTCCCAGACCGGAGTGGGAGCTATCCTCTCCCAGCGGCAGGGTGACCCTCCTCGGACCCATCCATGTGCCTTCTATTCCCACAAGCTGTCCCCGGCAGAGCAGAATTATGACGTGGGGAACCGAGAACTCCTCGCGATCAAGCTCGCCCTGGAGGAGTGGAGGCACTGGCTAGAGGGAGCTAACCACCCGTTCGAGGTCATCACCGACCACCGTAATCTCGAATACCTCCGGGAGGCGAAACGTCTGAACACCCGACAAGCACGCTGGGCCCTATACTTCACCAGGTTCAACTTCAGGGTCACCTACAGACGAGGAGAGAAGAACATCCAGGCAGACGCTCTCTCCCGGATTCACACTCCTGAGCCCAGCCAGTCGCCACCCGAACCTATCCTCCCTCCAGCAGTCATCGTCAGTCCCATACAATGGGAGTGGGACAATCACATCATCCAGGCCCAAGCCACCGACCCTGCTCCGCCGGGAGTTCTGGAGGGGTTGATGTATGTTCCACCTACCTGTCGTCAGCTCCTCCTGGAATCCGCTCACACACATCTCCGGGCTCTGGACACCCAGGCAGCCAGCGTACCCTCTCGCTCCTCCGCCAGCGCTATTGGTGGCCTACTATGACCCAGGATGTCTCCTGGTTCGTCAAGGGCTGCTCTGTCTGTGCCATTACCAATACCCCCCGTCAGCTGCCGGCGGGCAAATTGGTACCACTTCCCATTCCTCACCGTCCCTGGACCCACATCGGAGTGGACTATCTGACAGACCTCCCTCCTTCGAATACCTACACCAGTATCCTCGTGGTCGTAGACCGGTTCTCGAAGATGTGCAAGCTCATCCCCATCAAGGGCCTCCCTACGGCTTTCCAGACCGCCGAGATGCTGTTCACCCACGTCTTTCGAAACTTTGGACTCCCCGAGGATATTGTTTCGGATCGAAGTCCCCAGTTCATCTCCCGAGTCTGGAGAGCTTTCTTCCAGCTCCTCGGTGTCACCGTCAGCCTGTCCTCCGGGTTACCACCCGCAGACTAATGGACAGACAGAGCGGAAAATCCAGGAGATCGGGAGATACCTGCGGTCATACTGCCACCAAAACCAGTCATCCTGGAACCAGTTCCTTCCGTGGGCCGAGTACGCCCAGAACTCACTCCAACAGTCAACTACTCGGCTAACTCCGTTCAAGTGCGTGCTGGGTTATCAGCCAGCGCTCTTCCCCTGGTCCGGTGAACAGTCCGACGTCCCAGCTGTCCAGGACTGGTTTGAGCAGAGCGAGAGGGTGTGGGACTCAGCGCACGTACACCTCCAACAGGCAGTGCGCCCGACACCAAGTTATCAACCCGGCCAGCAAGTGTGGCTCTCCACACGGGACATTTGCCTGCGCCTGCCCTGTCGTAAGCTGAGTCCCCGCTATATAGGTCCCTTCACTGTGCAGAGGCAGCTCAACGAAGTGACCTACCGTCTCAATCTTCCAGACAAGTATCGTATAGCACCATCCTTCCACGTTTCACTCCTCAAGCCAGTCACTAACCCTATGTTTCCGCCCACAGACCCTGAAGCCGCTGATGTACCTCCTCCTCCCGATCTCCAGGAGGCTGAGACTATCTACCAGGTCCACGACATCCTGGACTCCCGACGACGAGGCGGCCGTCTGGAATATCTGGTCGACTGGGAGGGCTATGGTCCTGAGGAGAGGTCATGGGTGGCATGTGACGACATTCTGGATCCGGCCCTCCTCACACAATACCACCGGGACCATCCCGGTCGGCCAGGACCCCGTGGACGGGGTCGGCCCCGTCGTCGACCTTCTTGGGCGTCAGGAGCCGCCCGTGGAGGGGGGGTACTGTCACGCCGTCCACTTCACCGACACGCACGACTCCGTCTACTCGTTCACTCTCACCAGAATTCTAATCATCCGCACCTGCCCGTAATCACCGCGCACCCTATATAACACACATTCACACACCGCCAGTTGTCTGATCTCGCCTATCTAGGACTACAGACTCACCTGCTTACTTACCTGATCTTCGGATGCTCTTCCTCGTCTTCATCTCTGGAACTCGCTCATTCTGTTCATCGGGGTGCTTGCGGACCGCTGGTCAACTAACGATCTTCCTGCAAAGGAAAGAGAGACATTTCAGTCACCAAGTTAAGTTACCTGTCACGATACAAACCTTGTTGTCTTACCATACCCAACCTGTTACCTGCTATATTGAATCCGTGTCAAAAATAAATACCTTGTTTAAACCATCTACGTTGTGTCTGGGTCTTACAATGTCACAGTTTTAAGTATGGATGTCCTGTAAAGTGCACATTTAGGGTTTTTTCATGACAACATAAATTCTTAAATAATTAAATCTATTTGTTGATCTTCATTTTTGTTCTGAAGATGAACGAAAGTCTTACGGGTGTGGAACGACATGAGGGTGAGTATGACAGAAATTTCTTTTTGGGGGTAAGTAACCCTTTACTGTTCTTTGGAAATGTTGTTCTGCTATAGTGTTTGTCCTACTTGAGCTCCTAACTGATGTAGCAACTTTGCTCAAATGGATGAAATATATTCACGACTGAATCACAACACGTTATGACCAATTATGAATATGAATCAACTACGAAGGGAATTAGGTATATATAGATGATCAACTACAACGAATTATAATTAATCATGAACATATATGGTCTAAACTTATTTCTAGGTTTAGAATTAAATTAGAAAGACTGGTTTGTTTTGTCCAGCAAAACTATCAGTCCGATTTTCTTATCGATTCTAGAAAGGAAGTTTTCTTCTCTGGCCACGAAAAGGAAACTTATTCTATTACTTAAAAAGCATATAGCTAGCGAAATCAAATATTAAAGTGACTTGGTTCATGTATGAGTTACCCAGAGACAATGAATTGTGTGAATACAAGGTGTTTAATATATGAATATACGATATATATACACGAATACATATAACTAAATCTAAGCAGAGCATACAATAAAATAACGAAAGGAAAGAAAGGAAGAGTTGATCAAAGAAAGCAAGATTACAAACAGTTCAACCTTTTGAGAGCCAGCAAAGAAATCACTTCAGACAATAAAGTTAAAGTGCATCGAAATTAATTCAGATACTTGCATTGTACTTTGTGCTGTGGTGAATGCCGTTCAAACATCCGTGCGGGGCAGGAGTTTCTATTGGTCTCTTCCTGAGGTGATTCTTCAGCGGGAATTTCAAAACGGAATTAACTGTTTGTAAAATGCCGGAAAATAAAAGAAAGAAGGATGTCTCGTCTAAGATGAAAACGACTGAGCGTGGATCCGCTCGTGTTTAGGTGTTATAAAGGTAACTCCAGTCACACCCATTCTGGGCCGTACGGACCAATAGGGAACATGGACTTTTAGCGGGAGAACTTTCCTTTGTTTTTTTTTATGGCCTAATTTGCATTATCTACAGAGGTGCTTAAACTGGGTTCTTTCTCCTCCAAAGTACCTTAAAAGTAGAATAATGCATATTATCATGATATGACACCAATATCTAGGTATGAAATTAACAGAGGAATGTTTTGAATCCAAAAATCCCATGTTTCGGACTCTCTTTTAGGGAGTAAATGTTCTTACATTCAAATATAAGCATTTTACAGTGAAACTAACACAACTACAAGATTTAACTAAGTGGGAGTAATATAGACATGCATACAAAAAGAAAAGCACAGGAAAAACACTTAGGGAATATTCATATTTTGATGAATGTCTCTATGTGTGTGCGTGGAATTCATGTCCCTGGTTTTGTGAGGGACAAAGAATTTGGTGTGAGCTGATTAGTATCTTTTTGAAGATGGGAGACCTCCAAAGAGATTCTGCCTTGCCTCACACCTCGCTACTTAAAGTGTCACTTGTCCGTGGGGGGACCAGGACATTCGGAGCCGACTAAGATTTACTTATGCGAGTCAAAGGGTTAAAAGCTTTTCTTAAAACCTAAAAATGAATTGGTCATCCATGATCCAGTCCAGGTGCTACAGTCCCCCTTTCGGCCAACGACGTTCATGTTTGGAACATCGTGGGATGTTCCTCTGGCAAGTGGATCATGATGGTCGGGCAGCAGGTGGGTTTCAGTTGTCCTCAGCCTTTGTTCCCTCAGGCTGAGTGCTCATCTCGATGAGACTTGGAATGTTCTCCGTCTTTGAACCTCCTCCCCTAGGTTTCCTTTAGAAGCCTCGAGGAGGGCCAGCCAGACACTTGTTCAAGCTCATCCCCATCAAGGGCCTCCCTACGGCTTTCCAGACCGCCGAGATGCTGTTCACCCACGTCTTTCGAAACTTTGGACTCCCCGAGGATATTGTTTCGGATCGAAGTCCCCAGTTCATCTCCCGAGTCTGGAGAGCTTTCTTCCAGCTCCTCGTGTCACCGTCAGCCTGTCCTCCGGGTTACCACCCGCAGACTAATGGACAGACAGAGCGGAAAATCCAGGAGATCGGGAGATACCTGCGGTCATACTGCCACCAAAACCAGTCATCCTGGAACCAGTTCCTTCCGTGGGCCGAGTACGCCCAGAACTCACTCCAACAGTCAACTACTCGGCTAACTCCGTTCAAGTGCGTGCTGGGTTATCAGCCAGCGCTCTTCCCCTGGTCCGGTGAACAGTCCGACGTCCCAGCTGTCCAGGACTGGTTTGAGCAGAGCGAGAGGGTGTGGGACTCAGCGCACGTACACCTCCAACAGGCAGTGCGCCCGACACCAAGTTATCAACCCGGCCAGCAAGTGTGGCTCTCCACACGGGACATTTGCCTGCGCCTGCCCTGTCGTAAGCTGAGTCCCCGCTATATAGGTCCCTTCACTGTGCAGAGGCAGCTCAACGAAGTGACCTACCGTCTCAATCTTCCAGACAAGTATCGTATAGCACCATCCTTCCACGTTTCACTCCTCAAGCCAGTCACTAACCCTATGTTTCCGCCCACAGACCCTGAAGCCGCTGATGTACCTCCTCCTCCCGATCTCCAGGAGGCTGAGACTATCTACCAGGTCCACGACATCCTGGACTCCCGACGACGAGGCGGCCGTCTGGAATATCTGGTCGACTGGGAGGGCTATGGTCCTGAGGAGAGGTCATGGGTGGCATGTGACGACATTCTGGATCCGGCCCTCCTCACACAATACCACCGGGACCATCCCGGTCGGCCAGGACCCCGTGGACGGGGTCGGCCCCGTCGTCGACCTTCTTGGGCGTCAGGAGCCGCCCGTGGAGGGGGGGGTACTGTCACGCCGTCCACTTCACCGACACGCACGACTCCGTCTACTCGTTCACTCTCACCAGAATTCTAATCATCCGCACCTGCCCGTAATCACCGCGCACCCTATATAACACACATTCACACACCGCCAATTGTCTGATCTCGCCTATCTAGGACTACAGACTCACCTGCTTACTTACCTGATCTTCGGATGCTCTTCCTCGTCTTCATCTCTGGAACTCGCTCATTCTGTTCATCGGGGTGCTTGCGGACCGCTGGTCAACTAACGATCTTCCTGCAAAGGAAAGAGAGACATTTCAGTCAGCAAGTTAAGTTACCTGTCACGATACAAACCTTGTTGTCTTACCATACCCAACCTGTTACCTGCTATATTGAATCCGTGTCAAAAATAAATACCTTGTTTAAACCATCTACGTTGTGTCTGGGTCTTACAATGTCACAGTTTTAAGTATGGATGTCCTGTAAAGTGCACATTTAGGGTTTTTCATGACAACATAAATTCTTAAATAATTAAATCTATTTGTTGATCTTCATTTTTGTTCTGAAGATGAACGAAAGTCTTACGGGTGTGGAACGACATGAGGGTGAGTATGACAGAAATTTCTTTTTGGGGGTAAGTAACCCTTTACTGTTCTTTGGAAATGTTGTTCTGCTATAGTGTTTGTCCTACTTGAGCTCCTAACTGATGTAGCAACTTTGCTCAAATGGATGAAATATATTCACGACTGAATCACAACACGTTATGACCAATTATGAATATGAATCAACTACGAAGGGAATTAGGTATATATAGATGATCAACTACAACGAATTATAATTAATCATGAACATATATGGTCTAAACTTATTTCTAGGTTTAGAATTAAATTAGAAAGACTGGTTTGTTTTGTCCAGCAAAACTATCAGTCCGATTTTCTTATCGATTCTAGAAAGGAAGTTTTCTTCTCTGGCCACGAAAAGGAAACTTATTCTATTACTTAAAAAGCATATAGCTAGCGAAATCAAATATTAAAGTGACTTGGTTCATGTATGAGTTACCCAGAGACAATGAATTGTGTGAATACAAGGTGTTTAATATATGAATATACGATATATATACACGAATACATATAACTAAATCTAAGCAGAGCATACAATAAAATAACGAAAGGAAAGAAAGGAAGAGTTGATCAAAGAAAGCAAGATTACAAACAGTTCAACCTTTTGAGAGCCAGCAAAGAAATCACTTCAGACAATAAAGTTAAAGTGCATCGAAATTAATTCAGATACTTGCATTGTACTTTGTGCTGTGGTGAATGCCGTTCAAACATCCGTGCGGGGCAGGAGTTTCTATTGGTCTCTTCCTGAGGTGATTCTTCAGCGGGAATTTCAAAACGGAATTAACTGTTTGTAAAATGCCGGAAAATAAAAGAAAGAAGGATGTCTCGTCTAAGATGAAAACGACTGAGCGTGGATCCGCTCGTGTTTAGGTGTTATAAAGGTAACTCCAGTCACACCCATTCTGGGCCGTACGGACCAATAGGGAACATGGACTTTTAGCGGGAGAACTTTCCTTTGTTTTTTTTTATGGCCTAATTTGCATTATCTACAGAGGTGCTTAAACTGGGTTCTTTCTCCTCCAAAGTACCTTAAAAGTAGAATAATGCATATTATCATGATATGACACCAATATCTAGGTATGAAATTAACAGAGGAATGTTTTGAATCCAAAAATCCCATGTTTCGGACTCTCTTTTAGGGAGTAAATGTTCTTACATTCAAATATAAGCATTTTACAGTGAAACTAACACAACTACAAGATTTAACTAAGTGGGAGTAATATAGACATGCATACAAAAAGAAAAGCACAGGAAAAACACTTAGGGAATATTCATATTTTGATGAATGTCTCTATGTGTGTGCGTGGAATTCATGTCCCTGGTTTTGTGAGGGACAAAGAATTTGGTGTGAGCTGATTAGTATCTTTTTGAAGATGGGAGACCTCCAAAGAGATTCTGCCTTGCCTCACACCTCGCTACTTAAAGTGTCACTTGTCCGTGGGGGGACCAGGACATTCGGAGCCGACTAAGATTTACTTATGCGAGTCAAAGGGTTAAAAGCTTTTCTTAAAACCTAAAAATGAATTGGTCATCCATGATCCAGTCCAGGTGCTACAGTCCCCCTTTCGGCCAACGACGTTCATGTTTGGAACATCGTGGGATGTTCCTCTGGCAAGTGGATCATGATGGTCGGGCAGCAGGTGGGTTTCAGTTGTCCTCAGCCTTTGTTCCCTCAGGCTGAGTGCTCATCTCGATGAGACTTGGAATGTTCTCCGTCTTTGAACCTCCTCCCCTAGGTTTCCTTTAGAAGCCTCGAGGAGGGCCAGCCAGACACTTGTGCATGGACTGCCGCATCCTGTTGATCCTTTTAAACAGGATTAATGCCAGGCCCAGTGTCAGGGTGTAGCCTAGGGCAGTAGAAAGGCAAAGTGCTGTGTCGGCAGCAGTCCACGCTCGGACGACAGGTGAGCTGGACGAAAGGGGCAGTCGGGACAGTGCTTGGAGGGCCGTGTCGATGGGAGTAATGTCAATTAGATGGGACCCCCTCCCTCAATCCTCAGTTCCAGTTCTGGACTCAGGGTGAAGTTATGATTCTTGAAGAAGGATGGGACTTCCAGCTCTGACTGGTACTCTTCACTTGGGAGGTGGTACAATGCCAGATCATCAAGGTGGAGGATGGCACCTGTAGGTACTTGAACCCACATATTCTGCTTGGGCAGGCTGACGCGGGTGGCAGTGTCGTGCTGGTCATAAGTCAGGGTGGCAGTGCGAGTGGGGGTGTTGACGAGCCATCTATCACCCACAATCTCGGCTTGTGTTCCGATGACTTGGGTGCGAGACTTGGCCTCAGCAGGGCAACGTGTGTCACCGCTCATCGGTTGCAAACCACAGATTCCTTCAGTGTTGTCTCTGAGAAAGGTCTTGCTAGGGCAGAGGTAGTGAATGTCTTTGGTTAGAATACACATGTGCAGGTTCGGAGCCAGGTACAGCTGTGGATCGCTGTCGTGGTAGGCTACCACACCTGGAATGTGTATCTTGATGTGAGTGTTACCTTGCCAAAACCCGACATTGACAACGTCTTTGAGTCTATAGATGTTATTGGTTTCAATAATGGGTAGGTTTAGGAGGAAGGCCACCTCACTTTGCTCTGGGTCGACATGTAGTGGGATGGCACTACCCAGAGAGTAGGCGAGGTGGGTTTGAAGAGAATCGGTGGGTCTGACAGTAGCAGATGCCACCACACTTTGCACAAGTCCCAGGGGTACAAGGTACGGGGGAATCTTACCCATGGCCAAGCTGTCCATGGAGGAGCTCAGCTCCCGCAACATGTCAGACATCAGGGCCATGACCATCTGAGTTTGGGCAAAATCATTCTGAAAGACAGTTGCTTCACTGAGTTCAAAGTCTGGTTCAGCATGACACTGTGAGTATTGAGAACAACCACAGTGCCTTTCAGGGATTTGCCTATGGTTTGTAGCATCTTACTCTGTGTTGTAAGTTGTTCCCTAAGCTGGGGAATTTCAGTCTGAATTTCGGCCATGTGCCGCCTCATGGTGGCCAGGCTCACTGTGTTGACACTAGATATGCCGAGGCTGAAAAGGGTTCCAACAGCAGCGGCGGTTCCAAGCAAGGCTCCCAAGAATCGTTTGGGGCGTCGGTTGTGTCCACTTAACTCTGCTTGTGTGACAGTCATTTTCTCCAACTGGGAGAGCATGTGTTTGATATCAGCCTCCGTGTGAGTGAGGGAGTTTTCCGTCCATCGGGCACCTGCCCAGCTGTATTGTGTGACTTGGTGTTGTGGGTAGTGTGCCTTGTAGACACTGCGAGGGTCGAGCCGAACATACACTTTCTGGGTGTAGGTCCTGCAGTTTGTGATCAGGAGTCCAGGTTGTTCCCTCAGTACAATGCCGGATGCTGGACCTGGTGATGTTAGGTCAGACAGCTGTCCTCTGGTTGACTGGAGGCACAGGAGGGTGAGCCACGGCAGCATCCTGGCACAGAAGAGAGAGAGAGAGAGAGAGAGAGAGAGAAAAAAAAAAGGCGGGGGGGAGAAAGAGAAATGGTAGGTCAGCGAGGGATGTCCTTTGTTGGTGAGGACGGTCTTTTCGCTTCGAGGATTGCAACAGAGTTTAGCTTGCATTGTCCCCTCCCTGCCTGTCTCTGTCTTTTGATTTGGTTACGGTGGACCCACTTGAAAATTGGGTCTTTCTGTGCCCGGCTCAGTTGGATTCGGTACGCAACAGGGGAAAGTTTGTCTACAATCTCGTAAGGTCCCGTCCAGTGAGGCAGATGTTTCTTTGACAGCCGCTTGGAGGCTGTCTTGGGTGGCTGGATGAAACGGTAGTACCAGACCCTGTCACCCACTGTCAGTTCCTGGTGTGATGCTTTCCGGTCATAATATGCTTTCTGGCCTTCAGCACTCTTTTGAAGCTGTTGTTGGGCAAAAGCAAATGTTGTTCTCAGGTGTCTATGTAGTTCGTCAAGGTACTGGTGAGTGGTGTAGGCTGTGACAAGGCTGGAGTCTCCCGGTTGATACAGCAGGTGCAGCGGAAGTGTCATCTGCCGGCCTGTCATTAGTTCAAAGGGAGACACACGTGTTGACTCCTGCGGTGTGGCTCTGATGGCCATAAGCACCAGAGGGAGTTTCACATCCCAGTCTTTCTGGTTAGCCGACACATATTTCCTCAGCATGCTGACCACAGTTCGATTGGTTCGTTCCACTTGGCCTGATGAGATGGGATGGTGGCTGATGTGCAGTTGAGCTTGTACACCCAGGAGTTTCCAAATCTGCTGCATGATGTCTGCTGTAAAGTGAGTGCCTCTGTCAGAGTTGACTCTCAGTGGCAGTCCGAATCTGGAGAAGATGTGGTTCATCAGGAGGTATGCCGTGGTCTGGGCAGTGTCGTTAGGTGCAGGAAGACACTCTACCCACTTGGTGAATTGGCACACCACCGTGAGGAAGTACTTGTTACCTCTTGTCGACCTGGGCAGAGGTCCCACCCAGTCTATTTGGAGGTCCGACCATGGGAATGTGACTCCTCTGCGTTGCAGTGGAGCTCTGTGATTTGGGTTTGCTGGTTGGAATTGACAGCAAACCAGACACCCTCTGACATACTCTGCCACATCTTGCTGCATGCCAGGCCAGTATGCCACTTGTTTCAAAGTCTCATAAGTGGCTTTGGTACCATGGTGTCCAGCAAATGGTGCGTCGTGGGCGTACATTAGCATGACCCCCTTTTGGCACTGTGGCACCACAAGCCTTGGCGCGGTGAGGGCGTCAGGGACATACCACAGGATGTTTTCATCCACATGCAGCATGTCCTTCTTCTCTAGCAAGCGTTTGAGGCCAGGGGCCGCAGTGTGTTCAGATGCTGCGATCGGGTGGCTGGAGGGGTCTGAGAGGTGGTTTATCATAGCCTGTATGGAAGAGTCAGAAGGTTGTAGATCAGCTATGTCATTGCTGGAAACTTGTGGGGCCAGCGACAGTGGCTGTGAGGCAGGCACTGTTGCAGGAACTGTTCGCTGACTGCGAGTTATTTTTGCCACACTATGGGTGGGCGGCTGGGTTGGAGGTGACCATGGTTTGCCCTGTGATGCGCCAGTCTTGGCAAGGGCATCAGTTTGGTCGTTCAAGTCTTTGTCAAGGCCTGGTTGCTTTGAGTGGCCTTTCACCTTTTTCCAGTAGATGATCATGTCGTGTGTTCGAGTGATGTCATCACATGTTTGGAACAGGTGTTGGTGTTTGACCGGCTTGTTATTTGCGGTCTTAAAGCCATTTTGTTTCCAGCCCGGAAGGTGGCATGTGAAACTGAGTCTGGCATAGTTTGAGTCTGTGCAAATGAGGAGTTCTCTGATGTAATGGGCTGAGGCAATTTGAAGGGTTATGAGGATGGCTGCAACCTCAGCATACTGTGATGACTGGTGACCCAACTTGAAGTGTCGTGGTAAGCACGGTAGGTTGTTTAACCATAGCACCCCTGCACCTGCCTTTAAGGTGCCCTCATGTTTGTAGGAGCATCCATCGACGTAGGCAGTGGGCATGTCCTGGCACGCATTCTCTTTGAAGTACCTGTGACAAGACACTGGTTGTTGTTGGGGTCTCTCTACGTCCAGCGTCGCAGCTGGTGTGTCATCAGAGCAGTTTTGGCAGGCGGCCAAGCCGTTGCCCAGCACAGACTTGTGATTTTGAGTGTATCGTGCCTCAACTCTGCACCCCTGGAGGGCCATCAACCATGTGGCTATGCGTGAATTGGTGACCACACCATCTCGGATGCGTTGGCTGTTGAGGAACGTGACAGGCTGGTGACAAGTCTCTATAATAACCTTCTGTGCTCCAATGTAGTTGGAGAATCTTTGCATGGCCCATACAGTGCAGAGCAAAGCCTTTTCACAGTCTGAGTATTTACACTCTGGTGATAGAAGTGTTTTACTGGCATATGCAACCACTCTTTTGTCCTGGTCGTATCGTTGGTAAAGACCAGCACTAAGACAGTCGTTGGAGAATCCAGCATCCAAGTAGAACTCCTTCTGTGGATCAGGATAAGCCAGACATGGAGCTGTACACAAATGTCATTTCAGTTCATTCATGGCAGTTGCTTGAGCTTCTGTCCAGACAAACGGGCAGTCCTATTTCAGCAGGGCAGTTAGAGGTCGTGTGATGTCCGAGTAGTTCTCAATGAACTGCCGTGAGTAGTTGCAGACACCTAGAAAACTGCGCAGCTCTGAGACATTGGTGGGAGGCTTGATGTTCTGAATGGCTTGGACACGGCTGGACTGTGGTTCAATACCCTGGGATCCGATGAGTAGACCCACATAATTGACCTTGGTTCGGCACCACTGTCCTTTGTGGAGGGCAATCTTTGCGCCGGCAGCCGTTAACTGGGTTAGAACATGGTCTATCTCTTTCATGTGGTCAGCCACAGTTGTGCTTTTCATCAAAACATCGTCCACATAAATTAAATTCCCTCTAATTCTGGCATCTGGACATGCTTTGTTCAGGAAGATGTTGAACTCAGCTGGTGAGTTGGCATAGCCGAACGGGCAACTTGTGAAAGTGTACTGTCGGTTGCAGAAGGTGAAAGCCAGCTTGTGTTGATCCCCTGGATGCACGGGTATGGTCCAGAATCCCGAGGCTACATCGAGTGTAGAAAAGATTGTGGCCCCTTTGATTCTAGGTAGTTCCTGCTCCAGCTGTGTCATGGGCCATCGTGACAGCGGCACTTGCTGGTTCAACTTCCTATAGTCGATTGTAGGTCGCCACTTGCCGTTTGGCTTGAGAACGGGCCATATGGAGGCAGAATAGGTGCTGTTGCATGGACGGATGACACCTTTGTCAAGCATGGAGTCGATGATTTCCTGCACTGGTTCATGTGAGGCGATGGGAATCTTGTATTGCTTGACAAAAGTGGGAGGAGCATTTGGGTGTGTTGGAATACGCACCGTGTGGAGTTAGTGAGGCCACAGTCTAAAGAGCCTTTGGCAAATGATGCTTTGAACTTGTACAGGACCTGTCTGAGTTTTTGACGGTCTGCATTGTTCTTTAAGGCGTCTGCATCTTTCAGAATTTGTTGGACCTGAGTCTCAAATCCTGGAAATGGCTCCTCTGTTGTTGTGTCACTGGTCAAGTCAGCAGTCAATGGTGAAGCAATTTCATCACTCTCCCAAGCAGGCTGGTTAGAGACTGTGTACACTGTAAGGTGTCGGTCCTCTGTCAGCTCCGTTCTGCATACTTGTTCTGTGGTCACTGGCATGACAGACGTTATGGAGATGATCTTGAAGGGTGCTGTGAACACTGTGTTGTCCAAGCTCCCTTCTGGTATCATTGCAGATGGGATTGAACCAATGACTGGTAAAGTGAGATCAAAGTCATGGAAATCGTGACTCACTAGCCAACCCAAGCGGTAGGCCCTGGGAATTCTGATGTCTTTTGCCGTGCAGTTGTTGAACAGGATGTAGACTACGCGGGATGATACTTCCGTGAGGGGAGTGGCTTCCAGAGTGAGTCCAAGTTCCACACATTCAGGTGACTGTTGAAAGAAACCCAGTGTGTGGTTTAGGGTTTGACCATGTCGCATGTTGAGCCGAACAGCAACCCCTTTGGTGTAAGCTCAGAGAGGGGGGGGGGGGGGGGGGAGATATTCAGAAGATATATTTTGAAGAAAACAAGTATATTGATCTGAAATATAGTACATTCATTTTAAATTCATCCAGGTTCCATTGAATTTATCTTAAGGTATTTTACGTTATTTTTAACCATATTATTAAACTGAAGCCATAGAACCAATTCAGTTGTCGTGCACTGACTATATGGTTCTATATAATTATTTTTTATGAGATTTCCGATTCTATAATTCAGAAAAAAAGAGACAACAATGAAAGGGTTAAACCTGGAAGACCCTTAGAGAGAGAGAGAGAGAGAGAGAGAGAAAGAGAGATTCAGAAGAATTATTTTAAAGAAAACAAATATATTGATCTGAAATGTAGTATTTTCATTTTAAATTCATCCAGGTTCCATTGAATTTATCTTCCATCTTTTGGTTATTATTAAATTTCTTTTTTATTTCTTGTGCTTAAACAGAACGTTATTGTGCTTATTTTTAAGTTAAACTACATAGATTAAAAAAGTTTGAATTTCTTATTCAATGTTAGTGTTATTGTTATTACAGACAAAAGGAGACAGCAATGAAAGGGTTAAACCTACAAGACCCTCAGAGAGAGAGGGGGGGGGGGATATTCAGAAGATATATTTTGAAGAAAACAAGTATATTGATCTGAAATAGAGTACATTCATTTTAAATTCATCCAGGTTCCATTGAATTTATCTTAAGGTATTTTACATTATTTTTAACCATATTATTAAACTGAAGCCATAGAACCAATTCAGTTGTCGTGCACTGACTATATGGTTCTATATAATTATTTTTTATGAGATTTCCGATTCTATAATTCAGAAAAAAAGAGACAACAATGAAAGGGTTAAACCTGGAAGACCCTTAGAGAGAGAGAGAGAGAGAGAGAGAGATTCAGAAGAATTATTTTAAAGAAAACAAATATATTGATCTGAAATGTAGTATTTTCATTTTAAATTCATCAAGGTTCCATTGAATTTATCTTCCATCTTTTGGTTATTATTAAATTTCTTTTTTATTTCTTGTGCAGAACGTTATTGTGCTTATTTTTAAGTTAAACTACATAGATTAAAAAAGTTTGAATTTCTTATTCAATGATAGTGTTATTGTATATAGAAATAAACAGTGTATAATTCAAAGGAGAATGTTGTTTAGTGTTATGAATTATCATTGAGTGTCATCTCAAAAATAGGTATATGCTGCCCTCTAGTGCTCATTTGATAATTTCAATAATTTTAAGAGTACTGTTTCCCCTCATTTTAATTTACACATACATCTTGAAATGAAAAAAAAATATTAAAATGTTTATTTATGATATTTGTACTAATAAATATAGAAATTTGGTGTGTATATTTCAATTATTCATGAATAATTGACAACTTCTAAATTCCCTTTTGGTTCTTAATTTAAACCTTCCCCACAGCAACACCATATGAGATGTACTATAATCGTTCGCAATTTAGCATCTTCAGTATGTTGTCATCATGTGCAGAAGTTTATTATTAGTTATTTGCAGAAGTTTATATTTTAATTTTATTTTTTTAAATCCCTGCATAAAGTTATTTGTATAACTGGGCGTGATCATTATTAGGAGACGCTGCGCGTCTCTTTGTGTGACAGAAAATCTTCCAAACTGTAATTGAAGATTTTCTTGTGATCGAATCTTGTCTAATCGCTTGAATATTTTAATGAATAAGGTTTAAAAACATGAGCTTTCATGATTTCGTGATCACTCCCTTTCAGAGAAATGACGCGCGGCTCTTTGTTTAATCCATTAGGAAATGAAGTTTGCACAGATGCCACACAGCGTCAACACATTAACACAGTCATACACATACAAATTCAAACTTCAATTTCAAAGAATTGAAAGGAACATTAAAAAGGCATGACAAGATTCTGAAAGACGCGAGAAAGAACGAGCCTCGGGAAGGTAAGGCTCTCAGACGCGGCGCGTCTATAATTGTCACAAAACACCTTCTAAACTAAAATTAAGCTTTTTATTACATTCTTGTGATTAAATCTTGTGTAATCGCTGGAATATTTTAACTTATAAGTTTAAAAAACACAAATGAGTTCGTGATCATTCACAGACATCACCAAACTGTGAAACAAGGGGCGTTGCTTCTCTGAGTTTACAGAAATACGTGCAGTATGTCCACTAGAGGGAGCCACGAGACTGTGTTTGTTAAGAGCCTCAAAAACACCCAAGAATATTATTAAAGTTTGACGTCTTGCCATGGCAACAATATTTAAGATATCTCAAAGATATTCATATGTCTACATCTGAAATGTTTTGACATTATAATGAAGAAGTTTGAAACAAATCGGATAAAAATAAGAGGGTGATCTCAAAGCATTTTGAAAGTGACACATTTCCTGCTGCCAATTGGTGGCACTATATCTTTGACTCATATTAGTCACATCCATGTACTTGGCCTCCTACAACGAACACACAGGTGAAGTTTCATAAAAATCAATAAATGTATGCAGACGTTATAACACACTTCCTGTTTCTCTTTTCTCGCCATAAATTCGTTGCCTCGCCACGGGCAAACCGTTTGAGATATCAAAAATCCCCTGGCAATTTTACGTCATCAATGTCTTGAATTCATGCTGACCGAGTTTGGTGGTGATCGGATAAAGCGCCTAGGAGGAGTATATCAAATTCCAGAGCATGCGCTTTTCAAACAACCCATAATAGCTCACTTCCTGTTGAGGCGGCGTATAACTTAGAGCACGAAAGTTGTCAGGCCCGATGAGGTCTTCATGTGTACCGAGTTTCATACCAATATGCGCAAGCGTGTTTGATATATGGACCAAGTTTTCAGACCCCATTCAAGGGGGCGCTGTCGAGCCCCCCTGCCACGCCTGGGTCCCAGCCTCTGTGAAATCGTAATCGCCGCGGGTTCCAATGCGTGTGCAAAGTTTCAAGAGTTTTCGTGCATGTTAAGGGCCCCAAAAGTGCCAAAAACCTAAAAAAAATAATAATAATAATAAATATAGCTGCTAGCAGCAATGTGCGGGCCCAAGCCGGTGGCACCGCCACCTCGGTGGTTTAAGGACAACTGGGCACGGCGGGCAAAATGAATTTAAACGGTGTCTCCAGATGGAGACTGACCAGTTAGGTGAGTCAGATTATTCAATATAATACTAACTAAAAGCGATCATATCATAGCAAAGTTATAATTAGCAGTTCAAAGTGTTATATATTCAGCTGAATTTGTCTTATTATATTGTTAAACTAGTTATATAAAACTAAATAGTCAGTGAAATACAAATGAACTGGTTCTTTGCCTTTATTTCTTCATACAAATTTATAGAAGAGAAGGGCTAAGAGATTTCCTATCCTACAATGCAGACAAAAGGAGACAGCAATGAAAGGGTTAAACCTGCAAGACCCTGAGAGAGGGGGGTGGGGGGTGGGGGGAAAGAGATATTCAGAAGAAATATTTTTAAGAAAAAAGAAAAAAAGTATATTGATCTGAAATATAGTACATTCATTTTAAACTCAACCAGGTTCCTTTGAATTTATTTTAAGGTATTTTACGTTATTTTTAACCATATTATTAAACTAATTATATAGAACCATATAGTCAGTGCACTAAAACTGAACTGGTTCTATGCCTTTATTTTTATGAGATTTCCTATAATGTAGACAAAAGGAGACAGCAATGAAAGGGTTAAACCTGGAAGACCCTGAGAGAGAGAGAAAGAGAGAGAGAGAGAGAGAGAGAGAGAGAGAGATTCAGAAGAAATATTTTGAAGAAAACAAGTATATTGATCTGAAATATAGTACATTCATTTTAAATTCATCCAGGATCCATTGAATTTATCTTAAGGTATTTTACGTCATTTTTAACCATATTATTAAACTAATTATATAGAACCATATAGTCTGTGCAGGACAACTGAATTGGTTCTATGCCTTCATTTTTTATGAGATTTCCGATTCTATAATTCAGAAAAAAAGAGACAGCAATGAAAGGGTTAAACCTGGAAGACCCTCAGAGAGAGAGGGGGGGGGGGGGGGATATTCAGAAGATAAATTTTGAAGAAAACAAGTATATTGATCTGAAATATAGTACATTCATTTTAAATTCATCCAGGTTCCATTGAATTTATCTTAAGGTATTTTACGTTATTTTTAAACATATTATTAAACTAATTATATAGAACCATATAGTCAGTGAACGACAACTGAATTGGTTCTATGCCTTCATTTTTTATGAAATATCCGATCATATAATTCAGAAAAAAAGGAGACAGCAATGAAAGGGTTAAACCTGCCAGACTAAAACACAGAGAACTGTGAGAGCTCGTGAACTGTCTGAATGTGTGTGCGTGCAATGTATGAGGAGAGCACGAATATAATATAAACGATAACGATCCAAATACAATTTATTTGCAGAAGTTTATATTTTAGTTTTATTTTTTAAAATCCCTGCATGGATGTCGTTCTATGTATAACGTGCGCGATCATTATTAGGAGACGCTGCGCGTCTCTTTACGTGACAGAAATCTTCTAAATTCTAATTGAAGCTCTTTAATTCATTGTTGTGATTAAATGTTGTGTAATCGCTGGAATGAACCAGGTTAAAAAACACGTAAATGATTGATCACTCTCACAGAAATCATCAAACTGTCAAAAAAAATGGCTCGCGATCTGTAGAATCGCTGGAATGGAATGGAATCGCTATTAAATACAGAAATGACATGTGTGTATTTCAATTATTCATGAATGATTGACAACTTCCAAATTCCCTTTTTGTTCTTAATTTAAACCTTCGCCACGGCAACACCATTTGAGATACACTATAATCGTTCGCAATTTAGCATCATCAGTATGTTGTCATCACGTGCAGAAGTTTATATTTTAGTTTTATTTTTTAAAATCCCTGCATGGATGTTGTTCTTTGTATAACTGGGCGCGATCATTATTAGGAGACGCTGCGCGTCTCTTTGTGTGACATTAAAAAGCTTCTTTTACAGTTTGGAAGATTTTCTATGTTCTTGTGATCGAATCTTGTCTAATCGCTTGAATGTATTAAAGAATAAGGTTTAAAAACACTTAAAATCAAGTGGCTTTCACGCGGTCACGATCACTGCTTATGGAGAAATGACGGGCGGCTCTTCGTTTAATCCATTAGGAAACGAAGTTTGCACAGATGCCACACAGCGTCAACACATTAACACAGTCATACACATACAAATTCAAACTTCAATTTCAAAGAATTGAAAGGAACATTAAAAAGGAATGACAAGATTCTGAAAGACGCGAGAAAGAACGAGCCTCGGGAAGGTAAGGCTCTCAGACGCGGCGCGTCTATAATTGTCACAGAACACCTTCTAAACTAAAATTAAGCTTTTTAATACATTCTTGTGATTAAATCTTGTGTAATCGCTGGAATATTTTAATTTATAAGTTTAAAAAACACAAATGAGTACGTGATCATTCACAGACATCACCAAACTGTGAAACATCAAGGGGCGTTGCTTCTCTGAGTGAACAGAAAGTACACAAAGCTGTCCGCTAGAGGGAGCCACGAGACCGTGTTTGTTAAGAGCCTCAAAAACACCCAAGAATATTATTAAAGTTTGACGTCTTGCCATGGCAACAATATTTAAAAAATCACAAAGACATTCACATGTCTACATCTGAAATGTTTTGACATTATAATGAAGAAGTTTGAAGCAAATCGGGTAAAAATAAGAGGGTGATCTCAAAGCATTTTGAAAGTGACACATTTCCTGCTGCCAATTGGTGGCGCTATATCTTTGACTCATAATAGTCACATCCATGTACTCGGCCTCCTACAACGAACACACAGGTGAAGTTTCATAAAAATCAATGAATGTATGCAGACGTTATAACACACTTCCTGTTTCTCTTTTCTCGCCATAAATTCGTTGCCTCGCCACGGGCAAACCGTGTGAGATATCAAAAATCCCCTGGCAATTTTGCGTCATCAATGTCTTGACTTCATGCTGACCGAGTTTGGTGGTGATCGGATTAAGCGCCTAGGAGGAGTATATCAAATTCCAGAGCATGCGCTTTTCAAACAACCCATAATAGCTCACTTCCTGTTGAGGCGGTGAACAACTTAGAGCACGAAAGTTGTCAGGCCCGATAAGGTCTATATGTGTACCGAGTTTCATACCAATATGTGCAAGCGTGTTTGATATATGGACCAAGTTTTCGGACCCCATTCAAGGGGGCGCTGTCGAGCCCCCTGCCACGCCCGGGTACCAGCCTCTGTCACGTCCTAATGGCCGCAGGTTCCAATGCGTGTGCAAAGTTTCAAGAGTTTTTGAGCATGTTAAGGGCCCCAAAAAGCCCCGAACGGTTGAAAAAAAATAAAAATAATAATAAATATAGCTGCTAGCAGCGATGACGGGCCCAAGCCGGTGGCACCGCCAACCCGGTGGCATCAAGGCAACTGTGCACAGCGGGAAAAATGAATTTAAAAGGTGTCTCCAGTTGGAGACTGACCAGTTAGTCGAGTCAGATTATTCAATATAATACTAACTAAAAGCGATCATATCATAGCCAACTTATCATTAGCAGTTCAAAGTGTTATATATTCAGCTGAATTTATCTTATTATATTGTTAAACTAATTATATAAAACTAAATAGTCAGTGAAATACAAATAAACTGGTTCTTTGCCTTTATTTCTTTATACAAATTTATAGAAGAGAAGGGCTAAGAGATTTCTTATCCTACAATGCAGACAAAAGGAGACAGCAATGAAAGGGTTAAACCTGCAAGACCCTGAGAGAGAGAGAGAGAGAGAGAGAGAGAGAGAGAGGGGGGGGGGTATTCAGAAGATATATTTTGAAGAAAACAAGTATATTGATCTGAAATATAGTACATTCATTTTAAATTCATCCAGGTTCCATTGAATTTATCTTAAGGTATTTTACGTTCTTTTTAACCATATTATTAAACTAATTATATAGAACCATATAGTCAGTGCACGACAACTGAATTGGTTCTATGCCTTCATTTTTTATGAGATTTCCTGGCCTATAATGCAGACAAAGGGACAGCAATGAAAGGGTTAAACCTGCCAGACTAAAACACAGAGAACTGTTAGAGCTCGTGAACTGTCTGAATGTGTGTGCGTGCAATGTATGAGGAGAGCACGAATGTAATATAAATGATAACGATCCAGATACGATTTATTTGCATAAGTTTATATTTTAGTTTTATTTTTTAAAATCCCTTCATGTGTAAAGATGTAGTTATTTATATAACTCTTTGTGTGACATTCTTGTGATTAAATCTTGTGTAATCGCTGGAATGTTTTAGTGAACAAGGTTAAAAAACACGTAAATGAGTTCGTGATCACTCGTGTTCACAGACAGTGGCGGTATTAGACAAATTTTTACAAGGGGGGCCAAGGAGGGGCCAGTGTTTAACCAGAGGGGCACATTAAAAATGGTAACAAATTATATTTAAAGATTATAAACTTTGTTTTACTTTACTTGCTGATACCTGTAGAAAGATGTACAGTAAACATAGGGCACAAGTACATTTATTTACTTGTACACTATCAGTCAAAGTGTACAAGAAAAACAGTATTATTGTGAAATATTTTTACAATTTAAAATAACTTTTCTTATATTTGTATAGGGTATATCTTAAAATGTAATTTATTCCAGTGATCAAAGCTGAATTTTCAGCATCATTACTCCACTCTTCAGTGTCACATGATCCTTCACAAATCATTCTAATATGATGATTTTGCTGCTCATGACACATTTATAATTATTACCAACGTTAATGATTATTATCAATGATTTGTGAAGGATCGTGTGACACTGGAGACCTGAGTAACGATGATAAATTCAGCTTTGATCATAGGATATTAATTACACTTTACTATATATTGAAATAGAAAACAGTCATTTTACATTTTAATAACATTTCACAATATTACAGCTTTTCTTGTATTTTAATAACATTAGTAGTGCATATCTTCATGTATTTCAAAATGTAGGCCAAGTATTTACATAAAAAAGAAACATTAGAGCCATATTGACACAAAAAATTATTTACAGGAGACAGCACCATTTTAAGGACATACAGTAGGCCTACAATGAAATTATAATTGAACACCGTTGCAAATAGTAACCTTCTTCATCACAAACCTGATGGTGCAGCACTTGATCCACATGGATCCCCTTTCTGTCCCTCTGGCTGTTCCTCTCTCTGTCCCTGTATGTTTTCTTCCTCCTCACCCTCTTCTTCATCCTTCTCTCTCCTTCTGCTCCTCTATTCTCTCAATACCTTGATTTGTTTCTCTCACTTTTTTGTAAAAAATGAGGCTATGTCCCTTCCTCGTTTCATGATAACTATCAGAAGAAAAAAACGTGCATTACATTTCGTTGTATAACCACCCCACTTTACACGAGCAGATAGCCTGTTGATTACTTTACTCAAATGTATGTTATCGCAATGCAACAGCCAAGACAGATGAAGTTACGTGGTTAACATCACAACATTGTGCAAGAGCAACAAGAGATACGAGTCACGAGATACGCGTCCGGCGCCGCTATATTTTACCCGTGTAGAACGTTCCGTCGCATTAGTTACGCTTTTGGCGCTCGCGTGTAAAATCATAACAAATTCATAATTATTTTTTTTTGGTCAGCACAGGGGTGGCCAGGGACATGTCTACAGAGGCACGTGTAGGCCTCCGTGTAGAACCGCCACTGTTCACAGACATCATCAAACTGCCAAACACGGCTCGCGATCTCTACATGAATGTCTTCCGTGTTTATTTGCTTGTATATTGTAGAATCGCTGGAATGTTTTAAATGGTTAATATATATATATATATATATATATATATATATATATATATATATGACGAAGTGGCCTGAATTGTAAAACGAAAGCAAACTTTCTCTCTGTCTATGACATTAGAGTGGCTGTTTCTGTCAATACTCGCGATCAGTGAATTAATTTTTTTCATTTGTTTCTTAACTTGTGTATTATACAATCGCTTGAAAGTTTTAATGAATGAAATGACATGTAAACAAAGACTGTCGTGAGTTGTAAAACGAAAGCGGTTGTTCAAAACTCGGGGCTCGTGTGCTACCTGTGAACAGAAATAATGTGATGCACGTGCAGTACTGTCCACTAGAGGGAGCCACGAGACCGTGTTTGTTAAGAGCCTCAAAAACACCCAAGAATATTATTAAAGTTTGACATCTTGCCATGGCAACAGTATTTAAAAAATCACAAAGACATTCACATGTCTACATCTGAAATGTTTTGACATTATAATGAAGAAGTTTGAAGCAAATCGGGTAAAAATAAGAGGGTGATCTCAAAGCATTTTGAAAGTGACACATTTCCTGCTGCCAATTGGTGGCGCTATATCTTTGACTCATAATAGTCACATCCATGTGCTCGGCCTCCTACAATGAACACACAGGTGAAGTTTCATAAAAATCAATAAATGTATGCAGACGTTATAACACACTTCCTGTTTCTCTTTTCTCGCCATAAATTCATTGCCTCGCCATGGGCAAACCGTTTGAGATATCAAAAATTCACTGGACATTTGGCATCATCAATATCTTGTCTTCATGCTGACCGAGTTTGGTGGTGATCGGATTAAGCGCCTAGGAGCAGTATATCAAATTCCAGAGCATGCGTTTTTCAAACAACCCATAATAGCTCACTTCCTGTTGAGGCGGCGTACAACTTAGAGCACGAAAGTTGTCAGGCCCGATCAGATCTATATGTGTTTTGAGTTTCATACCAATATGTGCAAGCATGTTTGATATATGGACCAAGATTTTGGACCCCATTCAAGGGGGCGCTGTCGAGCCCCCCTGCCACGCCCGGGTCCCAGCCTCAGTGATTTCCTAATAGCCGCCGGTTCCAATGTGTGTGCAAAGTTTCAAGAGTTTTCGAGCATGTTAAGGGCCCCAAAAGTGCCCGAGTTTCATCCAATTTGAAAGATGCCAAGAGTCTCAAAACGATCCAAAACAAATATTTTGATCTGACACTTTGATCTGTTGCTATGACAACAGTGTTTCGAATATATAAGATCTTTTAACAGGTCTACATTCGCCATGTCTTGACATTATTCTGGTGAAGTTTGAAGCAAATCGGGTAAAAATAAGAGGGTGAACTCAAAGCATTTTGAAAGTGACACATTTCCTGCTGCCAATTGGTGGCGCTATATCTTTGACTCATAATAGTCACATCCATGTACTCGGCCTCCTACAACGAACACACAGGTGAAGTTTCATAAAAATCAATAAATGTATGCAGACGTTATAACACACTTCCTGTTTCTCTTTTCTCGCCATAAATTCGTTGCCTCGCCACGGGCAAACCGTTTGAGATATCAAAAATCCCCTGGCAATTTTGCGTCATCAATGTCTTGACTTCATGCTGACCGAGTTTGGTGTTGATCGGATTAAGCGCCTAGGAGGAGTATATCAAATTCCAGAGCATGCGTTTTTCAAACAACCCATAATAGCTCACTTCCTGTTGAGGCGGCAAACAACTTAGAGCACGAAAGTTGTCAGCCCCGATAAGGTCTATATGTGTACCGAGTTTCATACCAATATGTGCAAGCGTGTTTGATATATGGACCAAGTTTTCAGACCCCATTCAAGGGGGCGCTGTCGAGCCCCCCTGCCACGCCCGGGTCCCAGCCTCTGTGAAATCGTAATCGCCGCGGGTTCCAATGCGTGTGCAAAGTTTCAAGAGTTTTCGTGCATGTTAAGGGCCCCAAAAGTGCCAAAAACCTAAAAAAAAATAATGAATAAGAAGAAGAAGAAGAAGAAGAAGAATAATCCTTAGAAAAACAATAGGGCCTTCGCCCTTTGGGCTTGGGCCCTAATAATAATCCTTAGAAAAACAATAGGGCCCTTCACCCATTCTGGGCTTGGGCCCTAATAATCCTTAGAAAAACAATAGGGCCCTTCACCCATTCTGGGCTTGCGCCCTAATAATAATCCTAAGGAAAACAATAGGGCCTTCGCCCTTTGGGCTTGGGCCCTAATAATAATCCTAAGGAAAACAATAGGGCCTTCGCCCTTTGGGCTTGGGCCCTAATAATCCTAAGGAAAACAATAGGGCCTTCGCCCTTTGGGCTTGGGCCCTAAATATAGCTGTGTGCGGGCCCAAGCCGGTGGCACCGCCACCTCGGTGGTTTAAGGACAACTGGGCACGGCGGGCAAAATGAATTTAAATGGTGTCTCCAGTTGGAGACTGACCAGTTAGTTGAGTCAGATTATTCAATATAATACTAACTAAAAGCGATCATATCATAGCCAAGTTATCATTAGCAGTTCAAAGTGTTATATATTCAGCTGAATTTATCTTATTATATTGTTAAACTAATTATATAAAACTAAATAGTCAGTGAAATACAAATGAACTGGTTCTTTGCCTTTATTTCTTTATACAAATTTATAGAAGAGAAGGGCTAAGAGATTTCCTATCCTTTAATGCAGACAAAAGGAGACAGCAATGAAAGGGTTAAACCTGCAAGACCCTCAGAGAGAGAGAGGGGGGGGGTATTCAGAAGATATATTTTGAAGAAAACAAGTATATTGATCTGAAATATAGTACATTCATTTTAAATTCATCCAGGTTCCATTGAATTTATCTTAAGGTATTTTACGTTATTTTTAAACATATTATTAAACTAATTATATAGAACCATATAGTCAGTGAACGACAACTGAATTGGTTCTATGCCTTCATTTTTTATGAAATATCCGATCATATAATTCAGAAAAAAAGGAGACAGCAATGAAAGGGTTAAACCTGCCAGACTAAAACACAGAGAACTGTGAGAGCTCGTGAACTGTCTGAATGTGTGTGCGTGCAATGTATGAGGAGAGCACGAATATAATATAAACGATAACGATCCAAATACAATTTATTTGCAGAAGTTTATATTTTAGTTTTATTTTTTAAAATCCCTGCATGGATGTCGTTCTATGTATAACGTGCGCGATCATTATTAGGAGACGCTGCGCGTCTCTTTACGTGACAGAAATCTTCTAAATTCTAATTGAAGCTCTTTAATTCATTGTTGTGATTAAATGTTGTGTAATCGCTGGAATGGAATGGAATCGCTGGAATGAACCAGGTTAAAAAACACGTAAATGATTGATCACTCTCACAGAAATCATCAAACTGTCAAAAAAAATGGCTCGCGATCTGTAGAATCGCTGGAATGGAATGGAATCGCTATTAAATACAGAAATGACGTGTGTGTATTTCAATTATTCATGAATGATTGACAACTTCCAAATTCCCTTTTTGTTCTTAATTTAAACCTTCGCCACGGCAACACCATTTGAGATACACTATAATCGTTCGCAATTTAGCATCATCAGTATGTTGTCATCACGTGCAGAAGTTTATATTTTAGTTTTATTTTTTAAAATCCCTGCATGGATGTTGTTCTTTGTATAACTGGGCGCGATCATTATTAGGAGACGCTGCGCGTCTCTTTGTGTGACATTAAAAAGCTTTTTTTACAGTTTGGAAGATTTTCTATGTTCTTGTGATTGAATCTTGTCTAATCGCTTGAATGATTTAAAGAATAAGGTTTAAAAACACTTAAAATCTAGTGGCTTTCACGCGGTCACGATCACTGCTTATAGAGAAATGACGCGCGGATCTTTGTTTAATCCATTAGGAAACGAAGTTTGCACAGATGCCACACAGCGTCAACACATTAACACAGTCATACACATACAAATTCAAACTTCAATTTCAAAGAATTGAAAGGAACATTAAAAAGGCATGACAAGATTCTGAAAGACGCGAGAAAGAACGAGCCTCTGGAAGGTAAGGCTCTCAGACGCGGCGCGTCTATAATTGTCACAAAACACCTTCTAAACTAAAATTAAGCTTTTTATTACATTCTTGTGATTAAATCTTGTGTAATCGCTGGAATATTTTAACTTATAAGTTTAAAAAACACAAATGAGTTCGTGATCATTCACAGACATCACCAAACTGTGAAACAAGGGGCGTTGCTTCTCTGAGTTTACAGAAATACGTGCAGTATGTCCACTAGAGGGAGCCACGAGACTGTGTTTGTTAAGAGCCTCAAAAACACCCAAGAATATTATTAAAGTTTGACGTCTTGCCATGGCAACAATATTTAAGATATCTCAAAGATATTCATATGTCTACATCTGAAATGTTTTGACATTATAATGAAGAAGTTTGAAACAAATCGGATAAAAATAAGAGGGTGATCTCAAAGCATTTTGAAAGTGACACATTTCCTGCTGCCAATTGGTGGCACTATATCTTTGACTCATATTAGTCACATCCATGCACTTGGCCTCCTACAACGAACACACAGGTGAAGTTTCATAAAAATCAATAAATGTATGCAGACGTTATAACACACTTCCTGTTTCTCTTTTCTCGCCATAAATTCGTTGCCTCGCCACGGGCAAACCATGTGAGATATCAAAAATCCCCTGGCAATTTTGCGTCATCAATGTTTTGACTTCATGCTGACCGAGTTTGGTGGTGATCGGATTAAGCGCCTAGGAGGAGTATATCAAATTCCAGAGCATGCGTTTTTCAAACAACCCATAATAGCTCACTTCCTGTTGAGGCGGCGAACAACTTAGAGCACGAAAGTTGTCAGGCCCGATAAGGTCTATATGTGTACCGAGTTTCATACCAATATGTGCAAGCGTGTTTGATATATGGACCAAGTTTTCGGACCCCATTCAAGGGGGCGCTGTCGAGCCCCCCTGCCACGCCCGGGTCCAAGCCTCTGTCACGTCCTAATGGCCGCAGGTTCCAATGCGTGTGCAAAGTTTCAAGAGTTTTTGAGCATGTTAAGGGCCCCAAAAAGCCCGAACGGTTGAAAAAAAAAAATATATATATATATAGCTGCTAGCAGCGATGACGGGCCCAAGCCGGTGGCACCGCCAACCCGGTGGCATCAAGGCAACTGTGCACAGCGGGAAAAATTAATTTAAAAGGTGTCTCCAGTTGGAGACTGACCAGTTAGTCGAGTCAGATTATTCAATATAATACTAACTAAAAGCGATCATATCATAGCCAAGTTATCATTAGCAGTTCAAAGTGTTATATATTCAGCTGAATTTATCTTATTATATTGTTAAACTAATTATATAAAACTAAATAGTCAGTGAAATACAAATGAACTGGTTCTTTGCCTTTATTTCTTTATACAAATTTATAAAAGAGAAGGGCTAAGAGATTTCTTATCCTATAATGCAGACAAAAGGAGACAGCAATGAAAGGGTTAAACCTGCAAGACCCTGAGAGAGAGAGAGAGGGGGGGGATATATATTCAGAAGAAATATTTTGAAGAAAACAAATATGTTGATCTGAAATATAGTACATTCATTTTAAATTCAACCAGGTTCCATTGAATTTATCTTAAGGTATTTTACGTTATTTTTGACCATATTATTAAACTAATTATATAGAACCATATAGTCAGTGCACGACAACTGAATTGGTTCTATGCCATTTTTTATGAGATTTCCTATCCTATAATTCAGAAAAAAGGAGACAGCAATGAAAGGGTTAAACCTGGAAGACCCTTAGAGAGAGAGAGAGAGAGAGAGAGAGAGAGAGAGATTCAGAGGAATTATTTTAAAGAAAACAAATATATTGATCTGAAATAAAGTACATTCATTTTAAATTCATCTTAGTTTAAACCTTCGCCACGGCAACACCATGTGAGATGTACTATAATCCTTCGCAATT
The DNA here is from genome assembly GCA_037194245.1 of Opsariichthys bidens. Classification (NCBI taxonomy): domain Eukaryota; kingdom Metazoa; phylum Chordata; class Actinopteri; order Cypriniformes; family Xenocyprididae; genus Opsariichthys; species Opsariichthys bidens. Next base: position 18,406,978 of record CM074293.1, read on the forward strand.
TGGCATCTTCAATATGTTGTCATCATGTGCAGAAGTTTATTATTAGTTATTTGCAGAAGTTTATATTTTAATTGTATTTTTTAAAATCCGTGCATAAAGTTACTTGTATAACTGGGCGCGATCATTATTAGGAGACGCTGCGCGTCTCTTTGTGTGACAGAAAATCTTCCAAACTGTAATTGAAGATTTTTAATATGTTCTTGTGATCGAATCTTGTCTAATCGCTTGAATATTTTAATGAATAAGGTTTAAAAACATGAGCTTTCATGATTTCGTGATCACTCCCTTTCAGAGAAATGACGCGCGGCTCTTTGTTTAATCCGTTAGGAAATGAAGTTTGCACAGATGCCACACAGCGTCAACACATTAACACAGTCATACACATAAATATTCAAACTAAGGAATGAAAAGAACATGAAAAAAAAATCACATGTAAATGAGTTTGTGATCATTCACAGACATGAAACTATCAAACACGGCTCGCGATCTCTACATGAATGTCTTTCATGTGTTTATATTGTAGAATCGCTGGAATGTCTTCAGCATCTTCAGTATGTTGTCATTGTGTGCATAAGTTTATTATTAGTTATTTGCAGAAGTTTATATTTGAATTTTATGTTTTAAAATCCCTGCATGTGTAAAGATGTATTTGTATAACTGGGCGCGATCATTTTTAGGAGACGCTGCGCGTCTCTTTGTGTGACAGAAAATCTTCCAAATTGTAAAAGAAGCTTTTTAATATGATTTTGTGATCGAATCTTGTCTAATCGCTTGAATGATTTAAAGAATAAGGTTTAAAAACACTTAAAATCTAGTGGCTTTCACGCGATCACGATCACTGCTTATAGAGAAATGACGCGCGGCTCTTTGTTTAATCCATTAGGAAATGAAGTTTGCACAGATGCCACACAGTGTCAACACATTAACACAGTCATACACATATAAATTCAAACTTCAATTTCAAAGAATTGAAATGAACATTAAAAAGGCATGACAAGATTCTGAAAGACGCGAGAAAGAACGAGCCTCGGGAAGGTAAGGTTCTCAGCCGCGGCGCGTCTATAATTGTCACAGAACACCTTCTAAAATAAAATTAAGCTTTTTATTACATTCTTGTGATTAAATCTTGTGTAATCGCTGGAATATTTTAACTTATAAGTTTAAAAAACACAAATGAGTTCGTGATCATTCACAGACATCACCAAACTGTGAAACAAGGGGCGTTGCTTCTATGAGTGAACAGAAAGTACACAAAGCTGTCCACTAGAGGGAGCCACGAGACCGTGTTTGTTAAGCGCCTCAAAAACACCCAACAATATTATTAAAGTTTGACGTCTTGCCATGGCAACAATATTTAAGATATCACAAAGATATTCACATGTCTACATCTGAAATGTTTTGACATTATAATTAGGAAGTTTGAAGCAAATCGGGTAAAAATAAGAGGGTGAACTCAAAGCATTTTGAAAGTGACACATTTCCTGCTGCCAATTGGTGGCGCTATATCTTTGACTCATAATAGTCACATCCATGTACTCGGCCTCCTACAACGAACACACAGGTGAAGTTTCATAAAAATCAATAAATGTATGCAGACGTTATAACACACTTCCTGTTTCTCTTTTCTCGAAGAGATAAAGGTCCCGATAAGGTCTATATGTGTTCCGAGTTTCATACCAATATGTGCAAGCGTGTTTGATATATGGACCAAGTTTTCGGACCCCATTCAAGGGGGCGCTGTCGAGCCCCCCTGCCACGCCCGGGTCCCAGCCTCTGTGATGCCCTAATGGCCACAGGTTCCAATGCGTGTGCAAAGTTTCAAGAGTTTTTGAGCATGTTAAGGGCCCCAAAAGTGCCAAAAACCTAAAAAAAAAATAATAATAATAATCCTAAGGAAAACAATAGGGCCTTCGCCCTTTGGGCTTGGGCCCTAATAATAATAATAATCCTTAGAAAAACAATAGGGCCCTTCACCCATTCTGGGCTTGGGCCCTAAATAGGGCCTTCGCCCTTTGGGCTTGGGCCCTAATAACAATCCTTAGGAAAACAATAGGGCCTTCGCCCTTTGGGCTTGGGCCCTAATAATCCTAAGGAAAACAATAGGGCCCTTCACCCATTCTGGGCTTGGGCCTTAATAATAATAATCCTTAGAAAAACAATAGGGCCCTTCGCCCTTTGGGCTTGGGCCCTAATAATAATAATAATCCTTAGAAAAACAATAGGGCCCTTCACCCATTCTGGGCTTGGGCCCTAAATAGGGCCTTCGCCCTTTGGGCTTGGGCCCTAATAACAATCCTTAGGAAAACAATAGGGCCTTCGCCCTTTGGGCTTGGGCCCTAATAATCCTAAGGAAAACAATAGGGCCCTTCACCCATTCTGGGCTTGGGCCTTAATAATAATAATCCTTAGAAAAACAATAGGGCCCTTCACCCATTCTGGGCTTGGGCCCTAATAATAATAAATAATAATAATCCTTAGGAAAACAATAGGGCTTTCGCCCTTACAGGGCTTGGGCCCTAATAATAATAATAATAATAATCCTTAGAAAAACAATAGGGTCCTTCGCCCCTATCAGGGCTTGGGCCCTAATAATAATAATAATAATCCTTAGAAAAACAATAGGGCCCTTCACCCATTCTGGGCTTGGGCCCTAATAATCCTTAGAAAAACAATAGGGCCCTTCACCCATTCTGGGCTTGGGCCCTAATAATAATAAATAATAATAATCCTTAGGAAAACAATAGGGCCTTCGCCCTTACAGGGCTTGGGCCCTAATAATAATAATAATAATAATCCTTAGAAAAACAATAGGGTCCTTCGCCCCTATCAGGGCTTGGGCCCTAATAATAATAATAATAATAATCCTTAGAAAAACAATAGGGCCCTTCACCCATTCTGGGCTTGGGCCCTAATAATAATAAATAATAATAATCCTTAGGAAAACAATAGGGCCTTCGCCCTTACAGGGCTTGGGCCCTAATAATAATAATAATAATAATCCTTAGAAAAACAATAGGGTCCTTCGCCCCTATCAGGGCTTGGGCCCTAATAATAATAATAATAATCCTTAGAAAAACAATAGGGCCCTTCACCCATTCTGGGCTTGGGCCCTAATAATCCTTAGAAAAACAATAGGGCCCTTCGCCCATTCTGGGCTTGGGCCCTAATAATCCTTAGAAAAACAATAGGGCCCTTCGCCCCTTCGGGCTTGGGCCCTGATAATAATCCTTAGAAAAACAATAGGGCCCTTCGCCCTTCTGGGCTTGGGCCCTAATAATCCTAAGGAAAACAATAGGGCCTTTGCCCTTACAGGGCTTGGGCCCTAATAAATAATCCTAAGGAAAACAATAGGGCCTTCGCCCTTTCAGGGCTTGGGCCCTAATAATAATAATAATCCTTAGATAAACAATAGGGCCCTTCACCCATTCTGGGCTTGGGCCCTAATAATAATCCTTAGAAAAACAATAGGGCCCTTCGCCCCTTTCAGGGCTTGGGCCCTAATAATAATCCTAAGGAAAACAATAGGGCCTTCGCCCTTACAGGGCTTGGGCCCTAATAATAATAATAATAATAATAATCCTTAGAAAAACAATAGGGCCCTTTGCCCATTCTGGGCTTGGGCCCTAACAATAGGGCCTTCGCCCTTTCAGGGCTTGGGCCCTAATAAAAAGGGTAGCAAACAAGGCAGGTAATGAGGGAGGACAGGTGGGGCAAATAAACCAATAATAAGGAAACAAGATGGGCGGGGTCAAGACAATGGACAAGAGAGCACATGGTACAAGGAAAGACATGACAAGCCATGTGCTCACACCAAACACGACAAAAACACAAGCACATGGCTAATGAAAACAATCACCAGCCACATGCTCACAAAATGAGACATGAACCTAAAACCAACGCGCAGCCAGCGAGCACACTCACAGACCGCGCCTTCACACACACAACACGACATGAAAGCACGCGGCAGGTGTAAACAAACCGGGTGCAACACAGAACACCACAAGACTCACAAAACACAAGAACTCACGGTGAGTGAAACACAAAGACCGTGCGCTCACGCTGACATATTCTGCTATTTATTATGCTTTGATTAATCCACAGATTTGTCAGTGGAAATGTAATATTTTTGTGTTTTGTCACGCGCAGTTTTCCCTAAGGAGACTACGTTATCATTCGATATTCACACGGAAGAAAACTAAATAAAAAGGTAATACAAACTGATATATTCCAGTATTTATCGTGCTGTGAGTAAACCACAGATTTTCCAGTGAAAGATTAGTTGAAATTTGTGTTTTCTCACGTTTTGGCACGTGTCCCGCGCATTTTTTGATCATTATCAGCGAGAAGACTGACTGACCATCAGTGAGGAGACTGATATCCTCCAAATTGGCTGTCCTTGACATGGCAAAAACTACATAAAAAGGCACTTCAAGCTGACTTATTCCTTTTATTATGCTGTGAGTAAACTACAGTTTTGTCAATGGAAAATGTTTTTATTTATTTTTTCTCCCCACAGTTTGGAGAAGACTGACTGAGTCCATGGACATGGCAAAAACTAAAGAAAAAGGTAATACAAGCTGGCATATATTCTAGCATTTATGCTGTGAGTAAACCACAGTTTTGTCAGTTGAAGATTACTTAAATAGTTTTTTTTTTTTTTTTTTTTTTTTTTTACATTTCAGCAAAGACAGGCCTGTGCAGTTTTTTTATATTTGACAACGAGGAGACTGACTGACCATCTTTCACAACGACCATCATAAGTGTGACTGCAGTTTTTGAATTGTATTATTATTATTAATAATGTATTTGAATTATTTTGAATAAGTTTTTATATACAGCTCTGGAAAAAATTAAGAGACCACTGCAAAATTATCAGTTTCTCTGGGTTTACCATTTATAGGTATCTGTTTGGGTAAAATTAACGTTTTTGTTTTATTCTATAAACTACTGACAACATTTTTCCAAAATTCCAAATAAAAATATTGTAATTTAGAGCATTTATTTGCCAAAAGCATCAACTGGTCAAAATAACAAAAAATATGCATGTTGTCAGACCTCGAATAATGGAAAGAAAATAAGTTCATATTCATTTTTAAACAACACAATACTAATGTTTTAACTTAGGAAGAGTTCAGAAATTAATATTTGGTGGAATAACCCTGATTTTCAATCACAGCTTTCATGCATCTTGGCATGCTCTCTACCAGTCTTTCACATTGATGTTGGGTGACTTTATGCCACTCCTGGTGCAAAAATTCACACAGCTCGGATTTGTTTGATGGCTTGTGGCCATCCATCTTCAATGGGGGTTTTCAATGGGGTTCAGGTCTGGAGATTGGGCTGGCCATGACAGGGTCTTGATCTGGTGGTCCTCCATCCACACCTTGATTGACCTGGCTGTGTGGCATGGAGCATTGTCCTGCTGAAAAAACCAGTCCTCAGAGTTGGGGAACATTGTCAGAGCAGAAGGAAGCAAGTTTTCTTCCAGGACAACCTTGTACGTGGTTTGATTCATGCGTCCTTCACAAAGACAAATCTGCCCGATTCCAGCCTTGCTGAAGCACCCCCAGATCATCACCGATCCTCCACCAAATTTCACAGTGGGTGCGAAACACTGTGGCTTGTAGGCCTCTCCAGGCCTCCGTCTAACCATCAGACGACCAGGTGTTGGACAAAGCTGAAAATTGGACTCATCAGAGAAGATGACCTTACTCCACTCTTCTACAGTCCAATCCTTATGGTCTCTTGCAAACTTCAGTCTGGCTCTTCTTTGCTTCTCATTGATGAAGGGCTTTTTTCTAGCTTTGCACGACTTCAACCCTGCCCCTAGGAGCCTGTTTCGAACCGTCCTCGCCGTGCACTTCACCCCAGCTGCCTTTTGCCATTCTTTATGTAGGTCACTTGATGTCATCCTACGGTTGTTGAGTGACATTCGAATGAGTTGGCGGTCATTCCGGTCAGTGGAGAGTCGTTTTCGCCCTCTGCCGGTCTGTAGCTTTGTTGTCCCCAATGTCTGCTGCTTGACCTTGTTCTTATGAACTGCCATCTTTGAAATTTTAAGGATGGAAACAACCCGACGCTCACTGTATCCCTCTGCCAGTAAAGCCAGAATTGAACCCTTCTTTTCCTCACTCAAAACATTCCTTTTCAATTTTTTGGCATGGTCAATAGTTATTTTTTGATTCTAAATACTTTTAATTACTACTAGCACTGTTTTTGCCACCCAGCTGGTCCTACTGCAAGAGGATAGTGATGACCACAGAAGTGTTTTTTTTATACTTTTCCTCATTAAATAAGATTTGGTTCAGGTGATCACCTAATCAGCACCTCATTCCGTAGAATGAGGTGTGCCTGTGTTGGAATTCAACAGACACTGGAATGGAATGGCTTCCATACTTGTAGAGATGCTGATTTAAGAAAAAATTGCAGTGGTCTCTTAATTTTTTCCAGAGCTGTATATATATATATATATATATATATATATATATATATATATATATATATATATATAAATTAGTTGTTGATATAGAAATGTGTGATGAAATTGTTTTAATGTTATTTGAATTGTGATGATTTTCAATAAATATTAATATTTGGATCCTTTTCTTTCATCATTGCTTTAAACTAATGTTTTTCCCTTGTCTTGTGTAAGTTTATTCATTTGAGTTTAATCAACTTAAATTGTTTGCCGCAATCGGTTTCCTCAAACCATTTGAGTAGCTATATAGTTGTGTAGACTTTTGATTCTAGTTTGAGCCTCAGTCTTTAGCTGGTTTGTGAGGCTATGAGCACATGTCAGCTTCTTGCGGGACATGGTGATATGTTGTGTGAGTTTTGTTTACCTTCTGTTTCAGATCCATGTGGCTGGGCTAAGGAGATAATAACCATGGTCAACTCTGTGTGGCTGTAGGTCATGTGTCATTTGTCTTCTTCTCTCATTGTCCAGTTTTGTTTGGCTCTGGTGGCATAGGTTGTCAACAGCTCTGGGTGGAACGGTGTTCCTTGCACTGGCTAGTCAGTCCATTAAGGACCTGCCTGGGAGGTTGAGCTGAGCATCTGCAACATTATGGCACACTTATTGTTAAGACTAAGGATGAGAGACCAATGCCTGACCCTAAAGACTGTATAGCTAAAGGTTTAATGGGTCAGCTAGGGATAGAAGTAGTGATAGCCGGGAGGTTGTGCCACTTTTATTTATTGGTTCATGATTGATGACACGTCAGGTGACGTTTGACCTTCTGAGCTGAAGAATTTCTGTCAGGGATGTGTTTTCAGCAACAACCTCAAAATCTGTGAATGAAACAAAGCAAAATGAGTTTAATAAATAAGAAATACTGATGATACATAAAGTAGAATTAGAGCATGTAATGTTTTATGTAAAATAAGATGAAATAGTATTAATCAAATCATATAGTGTTTATATGAAATTGTATTTTGTTACTCCCCAAAATACGTCCCCACCAGAAGCCTGCGATCACTAAAGGAACGAAGGCTTGTGGTACCGTCACAGAGAGGCACAATATCACTCTCCAGAATATTCTCTTTCACTGCTCCCTGCTGGTGGAATGATCTCCCTACTTTCGTCAGGAACGCAGAATCCCTGGCAATATTCAAGAGACAGCTGAAAACTCATCTCTTCGGTGAACACTTAATCCTTTCACTAAAAAAAAAAAAAAAAACCCTATCCTTCCCTTTTCCCTTCCTACTCTAGCTTATGGTACTGAGAAATGTATGAAACTTGTATTGTGAGCACTTCCTTTGTCTATTTGCCAATTCATGAAGAATCGCTTGTTTGGATTCTTCACTTGTAAGTCGCTTTGGATAAAAGCGTCTGCTAAATGTAAATGTGTGTAAAGATTGTTTAATTTTTATCTGTAGCGTAGGCATATAACTTTATAACTCTTAATGTGTTTGCATTGCAACAGAGTGGCATAGTTTCTCTAACAAATCTGACAGAAGAGCAAAACTGGACAACTGAATATGTGGATAATAGCAGAAAACATACTCTAATCTTTAATGTCAAGCAGGGTGTTAAAAGAAACAATTCTACAGACATTAAACACCTTAAGAAAATTAATTTGAAATGCTAGTGTGTCATATATTTAAAAGATTCTTGAATGAAACAGTATATATATAAAGTCCAACAAGAAAATGCATAAGGTTTTGTTTACACACAATAGCTGTATAAAGTCACACAATTTTGAAATGTATCTATAACCTTCACAAGAGCATGGAACTGTTTAACAAGCTGAAACTTTTATGAATGTGCAGCTTTCAGTGCAAACATATGTTTCAGAGGTAATAAGTGTAAAAGACTGACTTTTCATGTTGACTGTTCATGTGATTCCACGTCATATACAGATGTAAAGCTGCTCTAAAAGAAGTATAAATTTAGTCAAACACTCAAATTGATTGTTTATCCATGTGCTTCAGTTGTCATGTTATTCCCGTTTGTCATGTGATCCTGCCATGTGCTGTCATGATCCAACTCCGAGCTTTATTCAAAAACGTGGTCAAACAGGCAATGGTCAATGAAACAGAAAACAGTAATGGCAGGGAACAGGCAGGCTCGTCGTAATAATCCAGGCAATAGGTCAAAAGGCAGATAAATATTAAAAGACAAAGAAACAGGCAGAATCAAAAACAGGCAAACAAGACGGGAGTGAATGCCCGGAAATATTACACAGGGATAAACAAGACCTCACAACTAAGTGTGTGTGCGTAGGGCTTAAATAAGGCTAGGGTAATGAGCATCAGCTGGAGCCGCGATCAGTGAAAGGTACAGGAATTCTGGGAGATTTATGTAAGTCCATGAAATTGGAGGGCAACCTCTGGTGGCAAGTTAATGGAAGATGATGGACTGAATAAGCTATTTTACATAACAGATGTTTATAAGACAAAATGACTTTATAAAAAATGTGTGAAAAAATGCCAAAAATTTACAAGCCTTCCTTTCATGATATACGACTATTTTCACGTTTTGCGATAGTTGTTTGTGAGTCCTTGTAATTGTAAAAAAACAACAACAACAAAAACATTTAATCTCACAATTCTAACTTTATAAATACCTTCTTTTGTTACAAACTTATTAGTATTACAAAGTATTCTAAAGTATTTATATTAAGTTACAAAACTTGGGTAATCTAACAAAATACGTTGCAAATTACTTTTAAAAGCATGTATTTTGTAATCTGTAGTGAAATACATTTGAAAAGTAACCTACCTAGCCCTGGGGTAAGAATACATTAAAGGTCATCGGTTTTCAGTAGTGAAAGGTATCATTTAAACGGCTCCCTAAGTTACTACAACGGAAGTGATTCAATCAAAGACCTACTTTAGCTCGATAATAATATTTTCTTAGAGCTGCTGTAAAGCCATAACAATATCTGTCCATTAACCAGTCATCACTGTGAAGCTGCTTTGAAACAATCTGTATTGTGAAAATCACTATATAAATGAAGATAATTTGACTTTTGTATGAAATAAGATAAGTATATTTGAAGATTTAAGAGATCTTTTACTTTAAGAGATTCCAGCTTAAGAAACACTGATAAATAAAGTAGATAAAATAGAATTAAACAAAGCATGTGAAATAAGATGCAAATAAGATAAGATTTGAGATCCATGCAGTCCAGCTGCTAAACTGAAAATGAGCTTCTTTCCAGCTTTGCTGGGGGCGGTCCAGTCCCTGTCTGAGGATGTGATTGGTTTGAAATGTGTCAAACAATTCAAAGTGAGTGAGGATAGATGTAATAAAGTTTTATTATTGCGTGATCAAAGCGAAGAATCCTTCCTGGACAACTGTCCCCCACCCTGTCTTTCTGGGAAACCCAAAAATGACACCTCATTTCTGACACCTACTGAAGATCAGAGCCTTACAGAGAAACTTGTGCAAATGTTTTATACTGCAGCAACAACAATTTTTTTAAAACCGTTTTAAATAAATCTCTTTAATCGTATTCTGTTATTTAATAGTAATGCGTTTTAGTGATGTAAATGACTCAGTATGTTTGATTTATTTTCAGATGGTTTACATAGAAATATAGAAAGCTGAATATACTTTTCACTATTAGAATATATGAATTGTAGCTTTACCTAAAATTACACGACAGAGCATGTAATCGACAAATTGATCAATAAACAGGGATCAAACATTTTTATTTACTAGTGAGTCAAAGTTATAGTTGATAAAGAGTTAATTAGGCTGGTGTACATTAAAACCAATGTAAATATAGTATATAAATATAGTAAAAAAAACAAACTCTCTTTTCTTTGTCACTATTGCATTACATGAATTACAAGTTTGCCTAAATTACATGACAGAGATGTTATCAAACATTTTAATCTTACAGTTTGTAAATGACTTACACACTTAAAGCTGTATTTGACAACCACTGAATGAAAGCATTCACTTGTACACCTACTCTTCAGATCCAGGGTGCAAAACTGCGCGTACATTATATGCTTTACACTCAGTTTGCATTTGTAAAACAAACTTTCTACAGAACGCTAAACACAGTTTCTCACTTAAACACATTAGACGTCTCTCAAAACTAACAGCACTCATGTTTCATTTAGAAGTCACTGCCATTTAAATTCCACAATAATTTCCCAGTGATCATGTGTGAAAACACTTATTTATTAATTGGTCACTTGGAAAACAAAGGAAACACACTATTTCTACTCTCTTGCATTTCTGTTTATAATGTAAATAAGTACCAAATTGATCACTTAGAAATCGAAACTCAGTGTTTTGAGAAACAATTTCACCCATGCATTTTATTTTGTAAATATACTGAAGATACATGTTCATCACTTTTATTTCTGTAGTGCTTTACGCAATACACTTTTTAAAGCAGCTCTAACATTATTCAGTCTGTGTTGATTCAGTTCAGCCCAATAACTGTAATTTTATTTTTATTTTTTTTGTAGATAGCATGTCATTTAAAGGATTTGCTAAACGATTAAATTCAGCAGAATCACAATGTTTTTGTAAATTACTTTTTACATATTCTCCATTTGATTTTAGTCATAGTATCAAGATTTCAGAAGACCGTTCACATTTTGTTTGTTGGACTTTGTCAACATTATAGGGATATGTAAAAATTAAGAAATTAAGTGATAGTCTCTCTATTTGAGTGTTTGACTAAATTTATACTTCTTTTAGAGCAGCTTTACATCTGTATATGACGTGGAATCACATGAACAGTCAACATGAAAAGTCAGTCTTTTACACTTATTACCTCTGAAACATATGTTTGCACTGAAAGCTGCACATTCATAAAAGTTTCAGCTTGTTAAACAGTTCCATGCTCTTGTGAAGGTTATAGATACATTTCAAAATTGTGTGACTTTATACAGCTATTGTGTGCAAACAAAACCTTATGCATTTTCTTGTTGGACTGTATATATATACTGTTTCATTCAAGAATCTTTTAAATATATGACACACTAGCATTTCAAATTAATTTTCTTAAGGTGTTTAATGTCTGTAGAATTGTTTCTTTTAACACCCTGCTTGACATTAAAGATTAGAGTATGTTTTCTGCTATTATCCACATATTCAGTTGTCCAGTTTTGCTCTTCTGTCAGATTTGTTAGAGAAACTATGCCACTCTGTTGCAATGCAAACACATTAAGAGTTATAAAGTTATATGCCTACGCTACAGATAAAAATTAAACAATCTTTACACACATTTACATTTAGCAGACGCTTTTATCCAAAGCGACTTACAAGTGAAGAATCCAAACAAGCGATTCTTCATGAATTGGCAAATAGACAAAGGAAGTGCTCACAATACAAGTTTCACACATTGCTCAGTACCATAAGCTAGAGTAGGAAGGGAAAAGGGAAGGATAGGGTTTTTTTTTTTTTTTAATGAAGGGATTAAGTGTTAACGGAAGAGATGAGTTTTCAGCTGTCTCTTGAATATTGCCAGGGATTCTGCGTTCCTGATGAAAGTAGGGAGATCATTCCACCAGCAGGGAGCAGTGAAGGAGAATATTCTGGAGAGTGATATTGTGCCTCTCTGTGACGGTACCACAAGCCTTCGTTCCTTTAGTGATCGCAGGCTTCTGGTGGGGACGTAGCGTTGTAGCACTGTGTGGAGGTAGGAGGGTGCAGATATGTTTGCACAAAAGTAAATTCAAAAGGTCAGTTTACTATGAAAGTGCATAAGACATATAGGACAGCACAAATTAAAGAGATGTATGAGCTGAGGATCTTATTTGGCCCCCAAATAAACAGGTAATGGAGTGTTCAAAGTGACAATATATAGGCAGATATTGTCTTACTCGAGAATATTCTCTTACAAAGAATTCAGAAATCCTCTCCTGGTCTAATGCAAAAGTATATGTTGATTTGTAAATGACATTTTTTTCGCTAGTCAATGACGCTGTTTACATTTTGTTTCTTTGATTTTTGTACAGTTTGTAAAGCCTACTCTCTGAGCGTAGTCAAACATGTTCATAGGAGCATTCAAAAAATTAATATGTTTCAATCAAATAAACCCAACCAGGACTCAATCAAACAGGACTTTAACTTCCCATCAAGCTTTGCAAAGGGGCTGAACTGGGTGAGTAAATGTTGAAACAAAGTGTTATTTTAACAGTCCCTCCAGAAAAACGTGATTATGTGATCGCTTTATTTCATGCATAATCAGCCAAAGTTCGCATATTTATGCGGGGGTCGAATTTTTTGAAATACGCCGCACTTTTGCCGCATAAATTGCAGATTTCAGCAAGCAAAATATACGGGGCTAGCATTATTTCATAATCCCTGTATTTGCAAAAAAGCAGAGTTGAAAAATGTTGCGTTTACTTCACACAAGTAAATCGCCATTATTTTCCCCCTATTGCCATGTGAACCTTATGAAATGATGTAATTACATGACGTGAACATCATCTGCAAACCCCGCAGTGAAACCATGATGAAGCACGCAAATCATTCTCATTTGCCAACAAAAAAAAGTGCAAAAGACAGCGGAAAGCAGTTTCCCCGTGTGTTACATGACAGTGGGGGCAGATTATTTTGCTCTCCGTGCAAATGCGTGTTGAACCACAGACGAAGTCGACGCTGTAATTAGTAGAATGAAAAATAATTTACGTTGCAGTAAGAGATTGCACTTTGTGCATTGGAAGCACTTAATTTAACTGAAGATGTCTGTTTTGTATAGCTGCCTCTGTAAAACACACATTTTATTATTTTATTTATTCATTTTTACAGAAGTTGTTGAATATTCCTTTTATAAAGCTACAGAACTTGTTTCACTCAATGTTTTGTAAGTTTGTGCCATTTGTTAACCTGTTATCTGTCACCCCGTTTTTGAAAAATCCCAAGAAATGACATATCCGAACTAAAACATATGCAGTTCATGAACCCTTTGCACTGAAAGCATAAGTATGGTCTCATTTCAAAGCAGACACTTTGCATTTTATTGTGAAGTCATAATTAATTATTGTCATAATGAAAAAAATAGTTATAAATAGCTTCAAAATTTTGTACAGTTATTAGAAATGTATTTTTATGGAAAATCTGAAGATGATGCGTTTAAAACTCTGAGTTTTATTGAATGTTTTATAAGATCCAGTCATGTGATTTTATTTTGAGAAAACTCTAAAATTCTAACTAATGTTTATAGCCTTCTTCCAAGCACCCATTCAGTGTATTGTCTATTGTTTTGTGTTGCAAAACTATCCCAATCAATGTCAATGCACCATTTGCACAATCCACTCCTCTCCGGCCTGGTTATGGCTCTAATTATTCATTTCTTTTGTCTCTATTATAAATACTGACGATGTTCTATTCAAGCAGACTTAATCCCATCATTTCTTTCATCAAACTTCTCACTTCACCTTCTCTGAAACTGTATCAAATGCCCTTCATGGAAAAAAAGAATAATTTCAGTGAGCTTTACTTTTGAAAATTATTCGTTATAACAGATAGGTGGCAGCATGACAGGTTAGCACACCATCAAAACATGACAATTTATGAGATTAAAACCAAGTTTTTGCTTCAAATTTACTTTATATCACAAGTCGAGTGTTTTAAATAAACTTCTGTGATGTGATGTCGTTTTAGATCTAAAAATCGGACCGAAAATACATTATTTTATGGTATTCTGCACAATGAGAAAAGCTATCGCGATTAGCATTGCATTATAAATATAAAGTATTTTGAAAATACCTGACATGTCATGAAGGACAAATAGACCATACATCGTCACAATCGTGTATTTATTGTCTTCAAAAGTGTCTATATTATACGTTATCTGCATGTTATAGCGATCTCTGGAAGACTGTGTTAGTTTCTGGTCACATGGTATGCCTGTTCTTCACGTATGCCATTTGTGGACTAAGTGTGCAACGCAGCGCCCTCCTGCTGCAAGTATGAATCAGAAACACAGTACATCAGAGTGTGCAGTGCTCGTGATGATTACAACGGCGCTTTTGGGTAAAAAATGAATAAATATTACTCCTCTGTATAAAAATTTGACATAAACATATGAGAATCCATCAATATTTCTCCAAATATGCATGCTTTTGAGCTAAAAGCGCAGAGGGATGTTGTTTTGTCAAGAGTTTTGATGACGATCTCACAGGAGTTTTTTCTCAGTGGATGTGGCTGACGCTCATATTTCAAAGAAAAGGTATCGACTCCGTTTTTCACATTCATAACTCCTGACGCATATTAACAAATTACGTTCACTATACGATATTGAGAGTAAAGCAGCAATTAAAAATTGAATCTTGAGTTTTAGATCTTTTTTTTTTTGTTACTTATTTTTTATTTTATTTTGAATGTTCTTCAGATCTCCTTTTACAACAATTACTTGCACACATAAACAATATCCTTTACAGTGGATCATGACATTCTCGCATCCTTACATGTATGATCAATTCCACAGAAAGATAAATCCAAAGGTACAAGGAAAAGAAGATATAGAAGTTATTTAACATCATTTAAAGTATACAATTTGAACTAAACAAACATCAACTTAAAACAAAACATGGGTTGTATTCAAGTTCCCCTGACAAATATAACTAGTTAACTCTAATGGTCCTCCATCACCGTCATCAACGGTGCCCATCTTTCAATAAAAAGTTCCCTCTGTAATCTCAACGAATACGTAATTTTTTCCATAGTGTAAATATTTCTCAAAATTGTTAGCCATTCAGCCTGGTTTGGTGGCTCATTTTTAAGCCACTTCATTGTAATTGCTTTCTTTGCTGCTATCAGTAATATCTGTAATAAATACATCTTTTTCCTACTGTGTATCTCAACTGGTCTAATCCCTAAGATTGCTATCAGAGGATCTCTTATCAGATCAACATTCAATACTTTATTAACATATGTGAAAATGGACTTCCAAAAGTTATTCAACATAGGGCATTGCCAAAAGATATGTGAGTGAGTAGCCATTGTCTCTCCACATCCCCTCCAACACTGGCTTGATTGATTCGGATTCATTTTAGCCACAACTTGTGGTGTTCTGAAAAATCTGTTAATTATTTTCCATTGAAATTCCTTCCACACATTGGCGTTCGTAACTTTATGAGCCTGAGTACATACCTCCAACCAAACTTCTTCATTTATTTCGAGCCGTAGCTCTCTAGTCCACTTGTCTTTCACATAGAATGAATTATCTTTTGCCATTGAAGCAATGATTTTATAAACATTGGTTATTGGTTTCCCCATATGTTCTCCATCCTGAATTTTTAATAAATACCGTTCTAAAAGGGAGGGCTCTATTAATCTGTTCCAGTTTGGGTGTTTCAGTATGAAACTCCTTAATTGTAGGTACCGGAAAAAGTCTGTTCTTGGTAGTTTAAACTCTATTCTCAGTTGTTCAAATGATTTGAGGTTGTTATTACTAAATAATTGGTGTACATAATGAAGGTTCAATAGTTTCCAGTTTTTGAATCCTGTATCAAGTCTCAATGGGAGAAAATCTTGAATATAGGTAATTGAACTCAAAACAGAGAAATCACCTGTTAGCTTAAACATTTGTTGTATTTCCTTCCAAGCTGCGCATGTTATGTTCGACCATTCTCCCAAAAGTTCTCTGGTAGATTTAAGCCCATTAAAGGGGATCACTGACAAAGGCATATCAGGGCTGTAACTTTTTTCTATATTGAGCCATCTTGTACTTGTGTCATCTGATAGCCACACTATCATTGCACGTAATTGTGACGCTAGCCAGTAATGCTTCAAGTTGGGTACGCCTAGTCCCCCTTTAGTTTTTGCCAGTTGTAAAACTTTATATCTAACTCTGGGTCTCCTACCCTGCCATATAAATCTTGAAATGAGACGATCTAAAAGACTAAAAGTAGATTCAGGTGGAGAGATTGGTAGAGTTTGGAAAAGAAAGAGGAGCCTTGGGAGAATATTCATCCTAACAGCCTCCACCCTGCCTATTAAAGTAAGGGGATGTGTATTCCAGCGATTCAAATCATGCTTAATTTTATCTATTAATTTAATATAGTTACTTTGATATAAATTAAGGTCGGGGGATATATTTATTCCCAAATATCTAATTCCCTCCCTGGGCCATTTAAATGTGAAAGCAGATTTCATCTGTGGGGAAATTAAATTGTTCATGGGGAGTGCTTCTGTTTTAGACACATTTATTTTGTAACCTGAGTAAAATCCAAAGGTCTCAGTACATTTCAATAAATTTGGAACGGACTTTATGGGATCTGAGATATACACAATTACATCGTCTGCATATAGCGACAATCTGTGTTCCTCTCCGTTCACTTCAATACCACTAATATCTGTGCTATCTCGTATTAGCTGTGCAAGGGGCTCTATGCTAAGGGCAAAAAGAAGAGGCGAGAGAGGGTCCCCCTGTCTGCAACCCCTCCCCAACAGAAATTTTTGTGAGAAACACCCATTTACCCTTACTGACGCTTTCGGAGATGAGCACAACAGTTGGGTCCATTTAACAAAGCCAGGACCTAGGCCGTACCTCCTCAAAACACTAAAAAGAAAGGGCCAGGAAACACGATCGAATGCTTTTTCTGCGTCCAAAGCCAATGCCATACATGGCACTGGTTTAGTCTTGGCATAAGACATAACATTCAGTAACCGACGAATATTATCGGATAGCTGGCGACCAGTAATAAAGCCTGTCTGGTCTGGGTGCACTAGAGTCGTAATAACTGTTTTAAGTCTTTTTGCCAGTATAGAGGTCAATATTTTGCAGTCCGAATTTTGGAGTGCTATGGGTCTATATGAGCTGCACTCTGTAGGGTCTTTTCCCTCCTTATGGATAACCGAGATTATTGTCTCTTTCCAATTTGGTGGGAATTCCCCCCTTTCAAATGCATAAGCATATGCTTTTTCTAAAATAGGGCTTATATCGTCTACAAAGGCCTTATAAAATTCGTTACAGTATCCATCCGAGCCCGGACTTTTGCCGTTTTTTAACCCCTTGATTGTTTCTACAATTTCTTCTCTCGTAATGGGTCGATCTATAGCTTGTGAATCTTCTTCTGATAGCTTTGGCAGGTTTATGCTTTCTAAGTAAGCATCAATTTTTTCAAATTCTGTACATGTTTCCGTATTTGAGTACAGTTTCTTATAAAAAGTGGCAAAGGCTCCCGATATCTCATCTGGCTTATACAGAAAGGGCATATCTGGGTCAATATTTTTTAATTTTTTGTACAACTGTTAGGCTCATTTGTTTTTTTAGTTGGAAAGCTAATAGTTTACTTGCTCTATTCCCATGCTCATAATAACGCTGTTTTAAAAATCTTAAATTTCTCTCAGTATCATTTGTGAGCAAGTCTCCCAAGGCCCTCCTGGCTTCCTTAAGCTGAGTTAGGTCATCTGTAGACAGTTGACTTTTATGTCTCTGTTCTAACTGTTTAATTCGTTCTTCAAGTTCTTTACGCTTGGCTTCTCTAAGTCTCGCCTTAGCTGATGCATATGAAATTATCTTTCCCCTCAGAACTACCTTAGCTGCCTCCCACAAAGTCACTGGTGACGTCTCACTCGTGTCATTAAAGTGAAGGTATTGGTTAAATTCCGCCTTTATATGATTTTTAAATGCATTATCATTTAGAAGTGAGACATTTAGGCGCCATAGGCTTGGTCTATAGCCCCTACCCGAGTCCCAAATCAAGCTAACTGGGGCATGGTCACTTAAGGTTATGTTATGTATTTTACAATCTAGGACTCTGTAAGACTCATTTTTAGCAACAAAGAAATAATCAATTCTGGAATATGAGGAGTGTGGGTTTGAATAGAATGTGTAATCCCTATCTCTTGGGTGTATATGTCTCCATGCATCGATCAGACCCAGATCCTCCACCATCTGCTTTAGAATCTTACTGGTCCCTGAAAGCGTGGTAAATGATGGGGGGTTTTTATCCATCTTATTTGACAAGATGCAATTAAAATCGCCTCCAATCAGAATAATTCCTTTAGCTTTTTCTATAATCATTTTGCTGATTTTCTTAAAAAAATCAGGATTGCTTTCATTTGGGGCATAGATATTCAGCATAGAGACATCCACACCGCAGATGGACCCATTTACCAAAATAAATCTCCCTTCTTTATCTGTAATTTCTGAGTGTAAACAAAACTGCAGCGAACTGTGCAACAATATTGCCACTCCACGCCTTCTCCCTGAACTATGAGAAGAAAAATACACTTGGCTGG
This sequence comes from Opsariichthys bidens, assembly GCA_037194245.1. NCBI lineage: Eukaryota > Metazoa > Chordata > Actinopteri > Cypriniformes > Xenocyprididae > Opsariichthys > Opsariichthys bidens. Next base: position 18,425,645 of record CM074293.1, read on the forward strand.
CCCATGACCTTTTAAGTTTCATATGTTCAGAGTCTGATAGGTGGCTTTCTTGTATAAAGGCTAGGGTACATTTAAGATGTTTAAGCTCATTGAGAATTTTTTTCCTTTTTATGGGGTTATGTAGGCCCTTAACATTATAGCTAATTACTCTTATCCTATCCATTAACGTTTACGTATGCAAACCGTTTATCACACATTGAAGTTCTTTTATGTTTTCGGGGTCCATTGTTGTACTTATCTCATGTTGTAAAATAAAACATTAACACGAACATTGTAACTATATACATGATAACATTTTGCACCCAGACTTCCAATTTACACACCCATAAACATATGGGTCTTCCTTGCGGTAACGTTAACAAAACCATATAGAGCACTTGAGTCGGCCGTGAAAAAAGATATACAAAAAGGGAAAGTTTTGCAAGGAAGTGAAGGGTTATCCAGAGCCTCCATAAAGGAGACTGGGCCTTGACTGCAAGATCGTTGTTGCAGTCCCGCAGTAAATCTGTGTCCCCTCCAACCATCACAGATGTCCTGCGTTTATGTCTCCCACTCTCATCGCCAGTATGAAAAAATAAATAAGATAAAACATAAAAAAAAGAAAAAAAGAAAAAAAATTATCCTTTCTCCTCCCCTGAAGAGAGTTTAATGCCATTGCCTTTACGCCCAGAGACACTCAAAGAGTTAGAAACCAATGAAAAGTGCTTTTGCAACAGTAAGTAGAAGAAAGAAAAAAGGGACTCTCATAGACTAAGCATAAACTTAGTAGCTTACCTCCCTAGTATAGTCTCACAACCAGTTATTATTACCGGAGAGCAAGGAGGGAAGCGAACAGCAGAAAAACGTCATGAAAGAGATGTCCCCCATAGCTCCATCATGCATCTCCTCCCAGACCTTTAATGAACTGATAGACTGCAGTAGGTGTGTTGAAAGTGTGTGTGCGTCCTCCATGAGTCACAAGCAACTTGGCTGGAAAAAGCATCCTGTGTTTGTTCACTCCCTTCTCCCTCAACTTCTGTCGCACTTCGTAGAAGTCTCGCTGTTGTTTATATACTTCAGCCGATAGATCCGGGTGGAACCTGACGCTGTTATTCTTGTAGATCAACTGGCCTTTTGCTCTTGATGCTCTCCATACTCGCTCCTTGTCTCGATAGTTTAGAAACTTCACAATGAAGGTTCGTGGGGAGGAAGTGGGGACGTTCCTCGATCCAGTAATGCGGTGAGCTCTCTCCAGTATCACCGGCGGCTCCACACTTAGATTTTCGGTAAACCATTTTTCCATAAAAGTGCAAGAATCCGTCCCCTCCTCCTTCTCTGGTATGCCCACGATTCTCATGTTATTGCGACGGCTTCTGTTTTCCAGGTCATCAGCCTTCGTTTCCAAAAACTTCACCTTTCTTTCCAGCGCGCTGACTTTTGTCTGCAGGCCGCTAATGGAATCCTCCGCCGAGGATACCCGTTTTTCGGCCTGTGTGATGCGCCCGTTGCACTCGTGTATGCTCGCCTGAATATCCTTAATAGCCGTTAACACACTGCTAATTTCTGAATGAAAGTCATGTTTGAGGGATTTGATGGGTTGCATAATGTCGGCGCTGGTTACATCATTCACCTGCACGCTGTCCGTGTCCACCGACATGGCGTCTCCTTCACTGTGTTCGGGTTCTGAGGCACTGTCCTCGCTAGCTTGAAAGTCCAGAGATTTAAGCGATTTCTTATGCTTGTTCCTTGATACTCCCCTGGGCATGTTTAACTTAGTGATGTTAGGTTGACTTTAAGTAGTTTCAAAGTAGAAATTAGGCGGTTTTGCAGCGATAGTCTGAAAAACAGCGACAGAGCGGGGAGAAGTGCTGCCGTTTAGTTAGACGCCATAGTCATCGTTTTAGATCATTTTAATGACGTATAGTTTGTCAAGGTAATTACATTGCATGTAACAGTAAATTTGAGTTAATTTAAAAAAAATAAGCTGTGGGGCATGCACGGGAGATCGTCGACTAACAGTTAATTAAGGTCTGAAATAAAACCATGAGAATTTAAATATTCTGTGATTTAGTGTGCTTGCTTATCATAGGAAGTAATAAGAAATGACTCTTTACATTAAGGTAGTAGCCTAGTGAGAACAGGGTGTTGGGTGAATCACCTTTTTTTCCTCTTTTGCATCAAACTGCAGTTTTTTGCAAGTTTACGCAATTTCATCGCATAAAATTGCAAAAATATCCCGCATATTCCATTGCATTTTTTTTGCCTGCAACAAACACAAAAAAATCTGTGTTTTTCTGGAGGGACTGTTTTAAGCCGTTTTTAGGAAAATGAGATAATGGAGAGATCCATTGCTAGAGAATCCTAGCTCTGCCTTGCGCCGCTGTCGCAAGGATGGGCTTGAGTTGCAGCCGAGACTCCGCTTGCTGGACTGCCTCAGCTGCCCTCCACTTCCTCCCTTTTCTCACGACAATCCCTGCACCAGACACTATGGCATCTCTAGATTCAGAATACTGCAGATGTTCCCATGCCCTGGCAACGAAGAACTCCTCCTTTACTGAACTAAAGGGGAGCCTGAGCTTGTTGGTGTTGTTGTTCCCCTATAGCCCGATGTTACTTAGGCTGCGCGGTAGACCCAGCCATCTGCGTAAATAGCTGCTCTCCTTTTGCTCAAAACCTTCCACCACAGTCATGGGGACCTCATAGATACGCAACGGCTAGAGGATTCTTGGGAGGATTCCATGCTGGTAGACCCAGGCCTTGAATCTTCCAGGGAGCCCAGACTTGTCCACTGTTCTCAACCAACTCTCCAAGTCAGCACTGGTTGCCTTAATGGAGTCTCTGTCATTCAGGCTGCAGCTGAAAACCTTCCCAAGGCTCTTCACTGGTTTCTCAGTGACCGATGCGATCTGGTATTCTTGCAGCCTGAAGCAGAATCTGTCTGTGACCTCCACTTTCTTAACAACCAAGGACCTGGATTTTGCAGGTTTGAAGCTCATACGTGCCCATGCCACGAGTCTCTCCCATCCTTGTAGGATCTACCTGGCTCCTGGTACCTCCTTTGTTGTAACTGTGAGGTCATTCATGAAGGATCTTATGGGAGGTTGCCTTACACCAGACTTACTGAGAGGGCCTCTGCACTCGGTTTCAGCTGCCTTGACCTTGACCATTCATTGCCAGCACGAAGAGGGTCACTGAGATGGTACAACCAGCGATTATCCCCACCTCCAGCTGGTGCCAGTCAGATGTTAGCTGGCCTGAGGAGACTCTCAGGCTGAACTTGGCGTAATAGCCCAGGATGAGATTTTTCGCCTCCTGCAGTACATAGTACTTCTCCAGTGCGACCTCTACCAGCATGTGAGGTATTGAGCTGTAGGCACTGGTGGGATCCAGCCACAGTACAGCCAGGTCCCCTCTGCCTTCTCTTGCTTCCCTAATGAGGTGGGTTACCACGCCCGTGCTCCAGACAGCCAGGAACCCCTGGTATACCTCTCTTTTGCACCGACGTGTCGATGTACTTATTACTCAACAGGAGGTTGGAGAGCCTCTTAGTAACAATGCTAAAGAAGATTTTACCCTCCACACTAAGCAAGGAGATTACCCGAAACTGGTTGATATTCTCAGCCTTCTCTTTTGTAATGCACACTCCCTCAGCATACCTTCATGGCTGGATGATTTTCCCTCTACCCCAGTTCACCTTCAGCACCCTCCAAAGCTTATGTAATAGCTTTGGCCAGTTCCTCTACACCTTGTAGAGCACTCCACTTGGGCCTGGTGCTAAGCTCGATCTTGCTCTCCTCACCACTTCCTCTACTTCCCTTAAGCGGGGCTCATTGAGGTCGAAGTCTGTTGAAGGCTCTGGTGGTGTTTTTAGCGCAGCACATAGACCCAGTGGATGATCTCTCGTGAGGTCACTGTAGGTGGCCTTGAGATGTTCATTTAAGGCATCTTTGGAGCAGATAAGGCGGCCAGCCCTCTTTTGGCCAGGAGCTGTTTGGCCAACTTGAATGGGTTCTTCCCTGAGGCATTGGATTTTCCTTGCCCTGCGGCTTGAGTGAAAGGGTAGTGGATTTTATTTTCTCCACACCACTATGTCTGAGATGTCTGTGAGGACTAACATTGCCTGCCTTTGTAAAGCCTATAGACAAAATTCAAGCACAATCTTTTTGCAAAATTTGCTCCATTTGACACAGTGGATCATGAAATATTGATTTCACGCCTAAGGCAGTGGGTGGGCATCAGTGGCATAGCACTGGAGTGGTTTAGGTCATACCTAGCGGATCGAACCTTTTATGTTAGCTTAGGTGACTCTGTATCTTCCTCTGCTCCTCTTTTGTGTGGGGTTCCACAGGGCTCAGTCCTCGGCCCTCTACTTTTTCTTTATATTTGCTTCCACTTGTCATGCAGATGACAGTCAGATTTATGTACCTCTGAAAAAGAAAAATGATAACTCTGTTGGGCAACTACTCAATTGTCTCAACGAGACTGGAGGTCCTGGCCCGATGGAGCCAACAGGACAACATCATCCGCAAAAAGCAGGGATGAGATCCTGTGGTCCCCAAACCAGACTCCCTCCGGCCCCTGACTGTGCCTAGAAATCCTGTCCATAAAGACTATGAACAGTACCGGTGATAAAGGGCAGCCCTGCCGGAGTCCAACATGCACGGGGAAAAGGTCTGACTTACTGCCGGCAATGCGAACCAAGCTCCTGCTCCGGTTATACAGGGACCGGACAGCCCTTAGACAAAAGGCCTCGGACTCCATATTCCCGGGAGTATATTTTAAAATAATTTGAATAAAAAAACATTAAATGAATGAATATAAAAGCCCATATAACCCTCAAAGGTTATATGGAACCCTCAAAGTTACTAACTAACTCAAAATAATACAACTGTATCTATGGCGGCATTATAATGCCATTAATCACCGAGCGCACAACTGATGCTTGCGCGCGCAGTAAATCAGTTCCGCGAGAGAATAACAGATCTACGCGCGCGAAAACGGGAGTCCGCGAGCTCATTTTAAACCCGCGCGCGCGCATAACCATACCTCTGCGCGCAAATCCAGCCCTCGCGCGCTCGGACACGACTCACAGCGCGCGCGTCATCGGGTCCCACACTCGCGCTCGATCGCCTATTTTGCTCGCGCGAAAACTTTTTATTTTTGGCAGTCGTGGGGCGGGACTTACTTATTTCATTGTAACCTGAAATGTCATTGGTCAATTCAGTTTTCCGGGAGTCTGCTGTGATTGGACGCCTGTTGTAAACGATTAGACATGGCTTCATCAACGGACCAGATGCAAGTCAGTAAAACTGACTGCATTATTAATATAACATTTCCTTACCAGATACTATATGAACTTGATTTATTATTACTTTTATGGAGCTGGAGCTGCTGGGGGAAAATGAGAACATAGTTATTTGCTGTAGTTTGCAGCTTAATATATTGTCAGGTTAATATATTTTCCATTAAATACAGTATAAAAGGGTTTCAGCGCTTCACTCCGTTGAAAGGTTGCAGTTACAGTACACAGCATGAATGATCATACCCCTCGGAAACCCAATTTAGAAATTCATCTTTATATCTAGGGCATTTTCTTTATGTTCAGATGTGGTCAGGTCTATTCATTTATACTGTGTACTGTACTTACTTTGAACTGAACTGTTACTGATGATTACAAAAAAGTTAGATGATTAAAATTACTTTAGAATTTGTTAATATCTAATGTTGCTCAGTTTAAGCAAATTTTGTCCCTCTATTCTGCAGCAAATTCTAAAAAGGCATCTTTTGGAGGACCTTCTCTCTAAGTTTGAGAGAGCACTTTTGAGATCTCCCCTGGACCAGGATTACATGGAGTTTGTGTGTCGTCAGCAGCTGTACCTCCTTCAAACACTGTCAAGACATGTGGAAATACCCTTTTATACTGTATTTAATGGAAAATATATTAACCTGACAATATATTAAGCTGACAGAGAATGATAACAAAAAGCTTACACAACAACTCTTTAGAATCTTAGTTACAACAATTTAATGGACACTTTTCACATTTCTGAAGTTCTCAGAACTGATATAATTTTGGCTGGTAAATATAGATTCTGTTTAGTGGAAGTATAGTGGTAAAGTAGCGCTGAACTACAGCAAATAACTATGTGTTCTCATTTTCCCCCAGCAGCTCCAGCTCCATAAAAGTAATAATAAATCAAGTTCGTATAGTATCTGGTAAGGAAATATTATATTAATAATGCAGTCAGTTTTACTGACTTGCATCTGGTCCGTTGATGAAGCCATGTCTAATCGTTTACAACAGGCGTCCAATCACAGCAGACTCTCGGAAAACTGAATTGACCAATGACATTTCAGGTTACAATGAAATAAGTAAGTCCCGCCCCACGACTGCCAAAAATAAAAAGTTTTCGCGCGAGCAAAATGGACGATCGAGCGCGAGTGTGGGACCCGATGACGCGCTGTGAGTCGTGTCCGAGCGCGCGAGGGCTGGATTTGCGCGCAGAGGTATGGTTATGCGCGCGCGCGGGTTTAAAATGAGCTCGCGGACTCCCGTTTTCGCGCGTGTAGATCTGTTATTCTCTCGCGGAACTGATTTACTGCGCGCGCAAGCATCAGTTGTGCGCTCGGTGATTAATGACATTATAATGCCGCCATATGTATCCCATACAAAACCTGTCTTCAGAAGCAAAATTATAGGTATGTGTGTGTGCGTGTATGTGTGTGAGAGTGAGAGAGAGACTAACTTTTAATTTTTGTTCTTTAGTATTTTGCATTAACAAAAGGTTAAAAAACAATAGTTTTGCAAGAAAACATTACTCATATATAAATCAGAGTCAACTTCATAAATATACTGATTAACTACTAAAAGGCAAAAATACTAGAAAAGGCAAAAATACTAGAAATACTATCCAAAGGCAGTTGGATGGCTTGAATGAAACTGCGTGGCTACCCTTCATTGTCTGTTTCTTGGTCTTTGTCTCGACTTGAACTAATTCATTCTGATCTTATTCTATGAGACAACTTCTGCTAAGCTGTGAATTAAAATAATAGTAATAAAAAGAAAGAACTTAACTTTAAAAACTGAAAAAAACTTGCATACTGAGCCTTTAAACTGAGGTTTAGGGGGGGTTCAGATGGACTGGAGCCACGAATACGTTCCTGGATCTTGGTTCCTGTGATGATTTGGGCTGAGATGAGTATATGGGTGTGTGTGGGGGGGGGTTGTTCAGATGGACTGGAGCCACGAATACGTTCCTGGATCTTGGTTCCTGTGATGATTTGGGCTGAGATGAGTATATGGAATTATGTTTGAATGAATCATTTGGAAGATTAATTTCTCTGGTTCGTCCTCAATTCCTACAGTATCATCAGCGTGACATCTCCCAAGGGTATCATGTACAGAGTGAAAAGCAGCTGGTCCTAGTACTGAGCCTTGTGGTATTCCATTTTGAACTCAAAATGACTTCTCTTCATTTACTACTACAAACTGATTGATTCCAATTGGTGGAAGACTCTCGCAGCGTCCGACGGGAGACCAATGATGCACTTTACTTTCCGCTTGTCCAGTGAGGCTTAACCGTCCAATGCCATGAGCATTTGTCTCCCGAAGCATTATTCTCCCATTGGATGCCGCACAGAGCTTCCTAGCGGGGCATTCCAGTTCTTTTCACCCCACCATCGACCGATAGTGGGGATGATCATTAGATGTTCGAACTCTCTGGTGTTGGGTGTGAACTTTGTGGAATGTTTAGCACTTTTCCAATATTCATCTACATACAAATGGCACATTTTCTACAATATTGCGTTGCAAAGTTTGCATTGTGCCTTGTGCCATTGTGTGCCATACTAGTATCCATTAACTACTTCAACCACTCCCCCCTTAGATACAAGGTCTGCACCATGTACCAGTTTGGCAAAATTTGAAAAACTGAATTTGGTAATGCAGGTCTAAGAGTCGACCCATGTGCCTGTCTTAGAACCCATCCTACAGTTTGCATACAAGAGAATCAGTTCACCATCAGTAGCTTTTTGCTGCAATTAATGTAAATCAGAGAAATTAGTTAGAGGAACATCTGATAGGTCTGTCATCTGCTGGCATGGTAACTGATTTATTATTATTTTATAACGTGTACACTTATGGGTATTTTCAACTAAGTGAGAGCCTCAGTGTCCTGCAAGCAGGCTTCCTCTCTAAGACTTGCCAAAACTAAATCGCCATCAAAGATCATAAATATATCGAGACCTTCAAACTTCACTGTACTTTATTCAGAAAGGCACAGATAATGGCTTCCAAACGAATAACTAAATAACTTATAATAACTTACAGAATAACTTATTCTGCCAAATAATAAATAATATTTGGCTGAGGCTGACACAGTCACTCCTTGTGTTTGCTGGATAGCAGGTGAGCCAGAGGAAAGCACGATATTATGCATAAACCTCCAAAATCACTAAGCAATAATGTGTGTGAAGTGAATGAGTGTAAACTATGAATGAATTAAGTGCAAATCAAATAGGCGTATTGCTGTTGCCTCTCCATGTGTCAGAAATCAGAGCTTGGATATATACTTAGTGCTGTCCATGTTAGCAGCATAACGCTAATTAATTTTTTCCAGTTAAACGCGTTAAAAATATTTAACTATTAACGCAGCATCCGTTTTTTGGGTCATCCTTTGGCTAGCATTACAAAATAAGATCAGGCTCTTTTAAATGCATCTTTAAACCACTTAAGCTTGCCAAAAGAGAAAAAGAGAATGAGTTGTCTGTGAATATCCTGTCACACACGCGACACACAGAGAGACGCTCCAGTATCTTGCGCATGTTGGCGTGCCATAATCATGTACTCTGTCACGCTTGAACGAACAATAACAACAAAAATGCCTGTTTTGTCGAGTATACTCAGAGCAACTTTGAATGAGTAAATGAAGTCTTAATCGAAAGTAAAGAGTTGTGAGAAAGTGGGACGCTTATGAGATACGTGTCATGTGCAGCAGATCTTAAAGTGCCTTAAAGTCAACAAATGTCATTAAAGATAAAGAAAGGTAAACGAGAAAATGACTCACTGCTCTTGCATAAAGAACTTTGGTAGCTTTAATAATGATGAATCTATATTTAATTTAGGCTAGAAATTATGCAGTGCAGACTGTTTGGTAACTTTGTTCAATTTATTATATATATAGTGATCCATTGAGGTGAATTGACTGCCTCTATCAGAAACAATGAAGGCTGGAGTTCCCCACCTTGTAAATATCTCTTCAATGAGAATACGAAAGATGGTAGTCGATTTGGCAGATCTCATGGGGAAGATCTCTACCCATTTAGAGAAGTAGTCTACCACAACTAGAAGATATTTGTTTTGACGAGAACTCCGTGGGAATGGTCCCATAATGTCCATGCCGAGCATGTAACTGGGTTCAACAATGGGAACACTCTGTAGCTCTCCCGCTGGCTTCAGGTTTGTATGTTTATGCTGCTGACATTTTTCACATTGTTTGGAGTGTTGCCAAACATCGGTACATATGGATGGCCAATAAGCAAATTCTAGAAGTATCATTAGAGATTTGAATTTGCCTAAATGTCCACTAAGGGGGCTGTCATGAGCATAGGTTAAAAATGCTTCTTTCAAGCTAGCAGGTACCACAATCTGGAATCTTTGACCTCCTTTGGAGGCTGGAACACTCCTGAATAAGACCTCATTTTTAAAAACATAGTGAGTTCTCATAAGATCAGTGGTATCTTGATTCTTGGCTTTTACCATAATCTCTTGGCACTCTGTATGTTCCCTCTGCTCAGCAGCAATCTGAGACAAGTCCATTGGCAGTTCACAAGTGACAGGATTAAGAACACATTTTGCTGGGGTGTGCATCAGGATGGCCGTTGGTTCAGCTGCATACCTCCTTGACAAAACATCAGGGACTACGTTACATTGTCCTTTTCTGTAACAAACTGTGAAGTGATAGCCTTGAAGTCTGATAGTCCATCTCTCCAATCTAGATGAAAGTTTTGGGTGTTGGAAAAGCCAAACCAAAGAAGCATGGTCAGTGATTACCTCAAATGCTCGGCCTTCAAGATAATGATGCCACTTTTCTACCGCCCAGACTACCACTAGACATTCCTTCTCTGATGCCGACTATGACCTCTCAGCAATCTGGATGTATACGCAATCACTTTCTCTTGTCCATCCGACTCTTGTGTCAGCACTGCTCCTAATCCAATGTTGCTTGCGTCGGTCTGATCCATGAGCATGAGGCGATTTTGTTGCCCTCTCCCTCCTCAAGATTTCTTCCTCTGTTCCTCATCCTTTCCTTGACTCCATCTTTTTTTACTCTCAACCCAATCCTTCTCTAGCTGAGTGCCAAGACGAACCAGATCATCAACCGTCTTCACCGTTCCTCTTATCAACGAAGCCCGTCGAGGGTTGCAGTTTCGCAAAGTTGCTTGAACAATCTCAATTTCAGCCATTTCAGGATCATTCTTCAGGCACAGTGCTCTGTAATTAAAAGCAAAGTCTCTGATATTCTCATTAATCCCTTGACGATAATTTGCTAGTTTTTGGGCAGCAACTTCTTTATGATCCTCATTTAAAAATGAAAAAATAAACTTTTCTTTGAAAGAAGACCAGTCTCTAATATAGAGTTTCTCTGCTCTCCACCAGCTCTTAGCTGTACCTTTCAGACTCACAGACAATGATGCTAACAGCTCTTCAGGATACAGAGGTCTCCGCTCCTTATATTCTTCAAATCGATCAATAAAATCAATTGGGTCTTCTGAATCAAGATTACTGAAGGTAGGCAGTTCAAGTTTAACTGGAGGATTAGGAGATGATGAGGAAAGATACGTAACTTGCTTCGTGCTGGTTTGTGTAACTGGGTCAATCTTAGATGGGGTTTGAGACATCTTATGAGTAGAAGAAGTACTGGTGTGCAAGGGAGTAGCCATAACAGATTTGAATGTTTTAAATTGTTGCTCTAGTTGTCGGTCTCTGCGCTTTAAGCAGTCCACAATACTTTGGCTTAAATCGTTGATTTTGGAATGGACCACCTGCTTAACACGGTCCAACTCTCTTTGCAAACAGTAGTTCATTTTGTCTTCACATGCTTTAAACTTTACATTCATTGTTTCAGTGGTAACTACATCACTAACCCGATGCTCGAGATCAGCAAGGTGCTCCTCAATACTACACATGCGCTGGGTAGCTTCTTCATAGTCAAACTCCAGTCTGTCTTCATGCAATTCAAAAGGTGGAGGAGGTAACAGCCAGTCATCGGGTTTAGAAATATGGTCCCTTATCTGATCAGTGGACATATCTCTACGCTCTCCCTCTTCTTCAGAGTCCAAGTATAACTCACTAAAGGTATCAATGAGATTAGTTACAGGGTCTCTGCGCTCACCAAAAGCTACGTCTGAAAAATCAGTGATGGATACGCTCTCTTCCATTGCAGATGATGGTGGATGGTTTATAATATTTGTTTGTGGAGATAGATCAGTACAGTCAAGATTTATATTCTAATAAAAGGGACTCCGTAAAGTTCAATTTGGAAGGTCCCTGTTTGGGCGCCAATCTGCAACCTGTAACACTTCTTATGTCTCTTCAGATTACAATCTGAGGGGTTCAGCAGATATTTAACATGTACTGATAGATTTCTCCACAAACCAAATGATGTTTTAAACTGAATTTAATTATCAGTCACCAGTGCTTATTTATAAGTACAAAAAAACACTGAATAAACAAACAAACAAAAAAATAAACAAACAAAAAAAACATTGTCCCTTTTTAAACGAGTAAGTGAAATCTAGTAAGTTAACGTTAGTCCATTCTTTTGAAGAGTTGTAGATGAAATGAGATATAATCCAATTTATTATTTGAGTGCGATGCAATGTTTGATGTCCTAATCCCCAACGAAAGATGATCTTTCAACATCGTTTCCGGAGTGCTTTACCCTATAGTTTAAGGCCTTGTGCTGCCTTAACTAGGAAGTGCTCTCCAATGAACAACATAACTTATATGCCATTAAACAGTCCTTTCTAGAAAGAAAGCAAGCCAATAACTTAAATTAGTCATCTTAAATCAAAATAAAAGCTTCAGGAAATCAAAGCATACTTACATTTGAGCCTAAACTTAAAGTTCTCAAACCAGGACCAATTTAGCAAGCAGGTAGCTTAAGATCTAACCATGAGACTTCCCTCTACCAAACAAGCTAACTACTTCTTCTTCTTCGTTTATTGGCGGTTCGCATTCTAATAAAGAGCATTACCGCCATCTACTGGGTAATGGATCAGAGAACTTATACTATTACTCCCAGACCAATCCAGACTCGAGCTTTCAATGTTGCTGCGTGTTCAGCTCCTCCATCTACAGCCCAAGTCCATCACAGTCCAAAGAGTATAACTATGGCACTTATGTTATTAATTATTGTTGTCTTTCTATATTCTATTAATTAAATAAGTTCTCTTTAAAAAACGTATTAATAGACTTCCTCCTTCTACTGGGTTTAATAACTTCTTTAATGTTAATTGTTGTTCCCCTTTTTTCTTAAATTCTTAAATTAATTTACTTCTTTCCTCTGAATATCTATTACACTCAATAAGTACATGTTCTACTGTTTCTCTGATTCCACACCAATCACACAGTCCTGTAGGATGTTTTCCTATTATATGCATTGTTGAATTAAGTCCTGTATGTCCCAGTCTTAGTCTAGATATAATACAATCTTCCTTCCTTCTCATACTTGAATTTCTTCCTCTTCCTTCTAATGGTTGTTCTAAATGTAGATGTCTTCCCTTTTGTTCATTATCCCAATGCGATTGCCAGTTTTTAATTATCTCCCATTTTATTATTTATTTGAGTTCTGCTTTGCTGTACTTTATTTGCATCTCTATATTTTCCTTTGCCATAGCTCGTTTGGCAAGTTTGTCAGCTGCTTCATTCCCTGACACTCCTGTATGTGCCGGAACCCACACAAACTGAACCATCTTATTTGTTTGATTCATCATGTACAACAATTGTAAAATCTCCAAAACAATATCTTGCCTAGTATCTGATTTTTGCTCTTCTAAGCATAACAAGGCTGAACTTGAATCTGAGCATATTATCGTTTTATTTAGTTCCATTTAGTTTATTTTATTCAATGCTAACATAATTGCTAGTAACTCTCCTGTAAACACAGAGACATGATCTGATATTCTCTCTCCTCTAGCCACTTTTAACCTCGGAATAATATATGCTGCCCCCACCTGACCATTCTGTGGATTCTTAGATGCGTCTGTGAAAACCTGTATATATTCTTCATACCTAGATCCAATATATTCTTTTGTCACCTCTGCTTCTAATATTCTCTGTTCTTTATCTTGTCTAGATTCCAATAAGAAAAAAATCTATTTTTGGTCTTGATAAAATCCATAATGGCATTGCTAGTAAAATTACTGCTGGAATAACATTAAATTGATTTAATTTCATATCCTGAATTAATCCCTTAATGATCCAACCAAAACTATTACATTTCCTTTTCCCATGTTCCCAACATGTCTCAAGTGTGCTTTTTGCCGAGTGATTATCCTCCTGTCCTTTTAGGTTCGCCCAGTATGTCAGTATCAGTTGTCTTCTTCTTAAATGTATTGGCATCTCCCCCATCTCCACCTGTAACGCTGGAACTGGGGAGGAAGGATAAGCTCCACAACAAATTCTCAAGGCTTGTGACTGAATTCTCTCTAATTTTCCTAATTGTGACTTATTTGCTGATCCATATGCTATACAACCATAGTCTAATACTGCTCTTATCATTGTTGAATAAATTGTTTTTAATGCTAATCTATCAGCCCCCCATTCACGTCCCGATATACACCTCATTACATTTAAAATCTTCTTACATTTATCCTCCATCTTATTTATATGTGAATTCCATGTACCTTTTGTATCAAACCACATACCTAAGAATCTTATTACTTTAACTTGTTCTAATTCTTTATTATATAACTTCAACTTTGAATCTATGTTTGACTTTTTATTTGTAAAGAAAATATATTTGGTTTTCTCCACTGAGAATTTAAAGCCCCATTTATGAGACCAGCTCTCAACATTTTTTAAAGCAGATTGCATTTTATTAACAATATAATCAACATTCCTTCCTCTAAGCCAAAGAGCTCCATCATCAGCAAACAACGATTTATTT
>CM074293.1:18444794-18549794 GCA_037194245.1 Opsariichthys bidens
AAAACTTGTTGCATCTTTCCCTAATAGACTCATGGCTGTATTAGATCAAAAGGGTGCTTCTAAATATTGAGCAAAGGGTCTGAATACTTAGGACCTTGTGATATTTCAGTTTTTCTTTTTTTAATGTCAACAATTGTGTTTTTCTGTCAAAATGGAGTGTCGTGTGTATATTCATGAGGAAAAAAAATGAACTTAAATGATTTTAACAAGTGGCTGCAATATAACAAAGAGTGAACAATTTAAGGGGGTCCGAATACTTTCCGTACCCACTGTGTGTACATATTATATATAATTTGTTTTCCTCTAATGACCAAATAGTACCAGAGGATTAAAAGGAATGTTCAGAAGAAAACACTACTTTATTAAGGCCAAAACAGTTTTAATGACAGCAGTCTTAAAAGCATGAATACTGAAATACGCAAGAATCAACTAAATTTGCCTGTATTAAAATAAATCATTTTAAAGATGTAACAGCATAACAAAGCTATACAGTACAATTTAAATTTAACATTTACACCAACTAGGTATGGTAAATATCACAACAATATCTTGATATTAAAATTCCTAATTAAAATCATTCCAGACACACTCCTCCAAAGGAAACACTACAAACAAGATTTTTTTGTCAGACTGCAAGGGGCAATTAATTTAGGACTTAATGAATATCTGAAAAGATTTTATCACTTGTTTTTCTCAACACATGAGATATTCTCTCCTAATTTCTCCATCTTTGTCTCAGCATCCTCTTCAGGGTTGAAGTCTCCATTCAAAATCTTGGTATCTGTAAACATGAAAACAAGGTTTGTGATTTTTGCTAAATAAATAATATCCATAATTTGGAATTATGTTATCATGGATGTGCACTAAGGAGTGGCTGTTGGGTGAAAATAATACATTTTGCATCATAAAATGTATTTATTTTTATCCAAAGAAACTTTCAAAGAAATATGTTGTGATCGATTGTGATTGTGTGGTGGCTGATTTAGTCTAAAATTTAGACTAAATATGATATTAGATATGGCCATATCCTGTAGCTCAAGACTGGTTTCCCACTGAAGCTAAGCAGGGCTGAGCCTGGTTAGTCCCTGGATGGGAGACCCCCTGGGAAAGAACTAGTTTGCTGCTAGAAGAGGTGTTAGTGAGGCCAGCAGGGGGTGCTCACCCTGTGGTCTGTGTGGGTTCTAATGCCGCAGTATAGTGATGGGGACACTATACTGTCCTTCGGTTGAGACGTTAAACCGAGGTCCTGACTCTCTAGGGTCGTTAAAAATCCCAAGATGTCCTTCGAAAAGAGAGGAGGCCCTGACATCCTAGCCAAATTTGCCCATTGGTTTCTGTCAATCATGGCCTCATAATCCAAATAAATAAATCATAAGACCAATTGTCTCCTCTTCACCAACAAGCTTGTGTGTGATGGGCGTTCTGGCGCAATATGGCTGCCATCGCATCATCATTCCACCCTTCCATATGTAAAGTGCTTAGAGTACCCAGAATATTTTAATTATTATAAAATTTAGCTGCTGTATTTTTTTTATTTTATTTTTTATTGCTGTCTATTAGTTGGTTCTACTGACTTTGTATCATTATATCAGTCAAACATTACAGTTTGTTTTCACATTGTCAAATCACTAACTGTCATTATTATTTCATAATCATTTCACATTATCCGTCTTAAAAGAATGTTTTGGATTACATCGTTTTCTAGGGCTGTCCCCAACTAAAGATTTTTCTATAGGACAAGTCATTCATTTTGCGTTTACATTAAGAAGCCATAAATAATAATAATAATAATAATAATAATAAGTTTTATATATATAGCGCCTTTCCATCGCTCAAGGACGCTTCACAATGCAAATATAAAAAATAGGAAGACATAACAGACAGCATAAAAAAAACAGACAATAATAGAAGAATACAAAATGGTAGTACACTAAACAGTTGAAAGGGACATTAAATAGATGGCATAAAGCACAACGGCATAAAATTAAGTACAGGGAAGAACAGAACACAACTTATGAGTCATAACATTCAGAAAACAAGTGAGTTTTGAGTTGTGATTTGAATTCATTGATACAAGTAATACAGTAGAGAGACCTAGGGAGGTAATTCCAGAGTTTTGGTCCAGTGATACTGAATGATCGGCCGCCCATAGAAGAGAGGCAAAACCAAGGGACTGTAAGAAGACCAGAGTCAGATGACCGAAGTGATCGAGTTGGGGTGTAGGGAAGAAGCAGATCACTGAGATAACTGGGAGCCAGACCATACAATGATTTGAGAGTGAGCAGTAGTATTTTATACTTGATACGATAGGTCACAGGCAGCCAGTGCAGATCAAACAGAATCGGGGTGATATGAACTGAATGTTTGGTATTAGTGAGAATTCTTGCAGCGGAGTTTTGAATGTATTGCAATAGGGCGATGGAGCTAGCAGGTAAACCAATAAGAAGGGAGTTGCAGTAGTCAAGGCGGGAGGAAATAAAAGCATGGATAACGGTCTCAGCATCCTTAGTACTAATGAAAGGACGGAGCTTGGCAATACGACGAAGGTGAAAAAAAAAGTCGATTTAGTAACAGAGTTGATGTGAGTCTCGAAGCTGAGAGTGGAATCAAAAATAACACCTAGGTTTTTAACATTTCTGCATGGTTTGATAAGAATACCAGCAATGTCACAGACAGAATCAGAGGGGATTTTATTAGTAAGTGATGGTGTACCAGTGATGATGATTTCTGTCTTTTCCATGTTTATTTTCAGGAAGTTGGAGTAGAGCCCTTCTTTTATATCATTCACACAGGTGGTGATTTTGTCAATTTGGTTAAGAGCAGGCATACATTTGGTGTATATTTGTATGTGATCAGCGTAGAAATGATAATTGAAACCGTGACGATGTAAAATCTGACCTAGGGGTAATATGTAAATGATGAACAGCAATGGACCAAGAACAGATCCCTGAGGGACACCTTGCTTCAGAGGGACAGTCGGAGATCTAAAATCTTGCATTGAGTTGTAAAATTGTCTATCAGAGAGATAGGAGGAAAGCCAAGAAAGAACAGCACCGGAAATACCCACATCAGAGAGGCGTGAAATAAGTAAATCATGACAGACAGTATCAAAGGCGGAACTAAGATCGAGTAACACAAGTATAGACAGAGAGCCAGAGTCACCCGTGAGCAGTAGGTCATTGACCACCTTGACAAGGGCAGTTTCTGTACTATGGAATGGGCGAAAACCAGATTAAAAAGGATCAAAGAGCTTATTTTCAACCAGAAAAGACTGAAGCTGAAAGGCAACAGTTTTTTCTAGTAGTTTAGCAATAAATGGTAGATTAGAAATTGGACGATAGTTATATAAAACTGAGGGGTCGAGGTTGGGTTTCTTGAGAACTGGAGTCACAGCAGCAGTTTTGAGTGGTTGAGGGACTGAAGCAGTGGTAAGAGATGCATTAATGAAGTGAGAAATCGGTGCAGATATGACAGAGTGGCATAGTTTCAGGAGAGAAGCAGGGGCAGGGTCAAGTCGACAGAATGAAGAGTTGGAATTCAAGATTAGCTCAGAGACAGAAGATGGATTGGTCAAGGAAAAGCGTGTCAATGACTGAGCAGAGAGATTAGACACTGAACTAAGCTTGTTTGTCTCGCCAGTAAAACACCGGTGGATAGCATTGGTCTTCTCCTTTAAATGATTCAAGTAGGAACAGCAAAATTCTTCTGAAGCTAGAGCATCATGAGGTGGAGGTTTGGTAAGCTTATTTATGGTGTTAAATAATGCTTTTGGCCTATTGCCTGATTTATTAATCATGGCGGAGACAAAAGCAGAACGAGCAGAGTTCAGAGAAGATTGGTAGTTTTTTTGGTGTTCAAGAAAAGCTAAATAATGTACAGTGAGGCCTGTTTTCCTGAAGAGACGCTCCAGACGTCTACCAGTAGCCTTAAGGATGCGTAGCTCAGGAGTATACCAAGGGGAAGTGTGGGTGAGTGGAACAAATTTGACTTTAACAGGAGCATGCTCGTGCAAGACATCTGAGATGATGGAGTGGTATTTAGAGAGTATCAGTGTGGGAGAAGAGATATCAAAGATTTCAAAGATGTTAGAGGAAACAATGGAGGTAGAAAATGATGCAATATCAACAGATTTGATGTTACGATATGATAAAACTGTCTTCTGAGAGTTCTTATGCACAGGCAGAATTATTTTGAAATCGATAAGTTTATGATCAGAGATACCAGTGTTAAGTGGCAAGATAGAAGAGAGATTTCAACCCCTGATGTACACACTAGATCAAGAATATGACCATGAGTCAAATTAAAACAATCAAAAACTGATAGTAGGTGAGTCGTGTTAGAACAGACAGTATCAACATGAATATTAAAGTCACCAAGTAGGAGAACAGGAGATGTCAGGGAACAGGCGAGGGTCAACAGTTCACTAAGTTCGGAAAAAAAGTTAGACAGAGTCTTAGGAGGGCGGTACAGCAAAATAATTATGAGACAGCCATGAGAATCAGTCTTTAAGGCCATGTATTCAAATGTGGTGGTATCATGAAAATCAAGAGAGTCGGAAGTGGTCTCAAAAAATGACTGCAAGACCACCACCTTTACCGTGCAGTCGTGGTCTAGACATGTACTTATATCCATCTGGTTTAAGTAGATTTAACTGCAGAAAATCGTCAGGAACTTGCCATGTTTCAGTGAGAAAAAAAATGTCAAGGTTATTATCATTAATAAATTCATTGAGATAGGAGGCTTTATCAGAGATGGAGCGACAGTTCAGAATAGCAAAGTGACAATATGAAGTATTCAAATCAGTCGATGAAGTACAACATTGCTGATTGTTGCCAGTGAGATAAGTCAGTGAGTGGTGCATAGAATATCCAGCGGTTGGAAAGGTAGACCTGGATGATATCCTATAGGTAGACCAGATGCATGGAAGAGCATCGGGCTTGGAATAATACTCATATATACTCGTGGTGAGCAATGTATATCGTGGACGACGAAGAATTCCAAGACTCCGGCAGTATTCATACATCAGAGAGTCGAGCCGCGGGCGGCAGTTCAAGGCCCTGAGTTGAGCCAGAGAGTAATCAAGTTCCATAACAGATGATAGACAAAAAATGAGGCAAAAAAGAGGAAAAAAACAGCTGAAAACCTGTTGGCATGTTTTATTGTCAGAGCAATGTCAATCGTAAGCAAAAAACCACGTTAGCCGAACCCGTGCGTTGCGTCACCAAAAACAGCAGGCTACGAGGGAGACAACACACCGAGAGATCAAGCAGTAAACAAACCACGCAACTGATAGAGAAACCACGCATCTGAAGAGCCGAAAGTGGCGGAAGACGCAATGGGGTGGAAAGCACGCAGCAGCCCGATGACAAAAATTGCTGTTGTAACCCCCTTGTTGTACAGTTGTTTTTTTTGTCATAGAGAACTTGTTTGTTTGGTTTTTTTGTACCACATACGCAATACCTGTGTATTTGTCGCAATATTACGGCTAGCCTCTAGAGGTCAGTAAATACTGTGCGTCACTTGATTTGTAAAAATTAGATGAAGAAGCCAGCTCAACTTGTCCACACGAGGTTGGCATGAGGTGCCGTAAATTATTCAATTTCGTTATATCTTTTCATTTCAAAGTGTATTTACTTTTATTAAGACTCTTGATTGATTGTTTAGGAGGTTGATTTATCCTGTCATTGAGCCAGTCAATGCTTTTGATTGAGTTTCGTTCATCTCTGGTGAGTTTTGATAACACACGCATTACTTTGAACAAATCGACATTTATCTTTTTCTGTTTGTCATTATAAAAAAAACCAATCAGAGTTGTATGTGATGTTTTAGAGTATATTTTTATGATACAGAGGTCGAATTGTATATACTATACTCAAGGGTGTAACTTTGGTTTGAGAAGTGGGGGGGACAGAAAATGGGTTTGACAAAATTTCGATTTGACATTTGTATTTACATACATTTAGGGAATATTGTGATAAAAAATCAAGGAAATAATTAAGTTATTTATATTACTAAATTCTGCCAAAAAGATTTGTAGGCAACTAAGTGCATAAGAAAAATATGTCTTACTTAATTTATTGTTTAATAGGGGCCAATCACCAAGACTTGAGAGAATCATTTTATAAAGTCAAAAATGTTCACTAAAAATGTTAACATGTTTTGTGTGAATAAAATGAATAATTTGAGACTCAATTTCCACTGTTAAACAAACTTTTATTTCAAACTAAACGTTAAATCTCACGTTTGTCAGAGACACATCCACCAAACCGCAGGTACACAAGATTATTTGGTACACAAGATGCAAAATTGAAAAACAATCTCACAAACATAAAAATAAACATTTAACTTAAATATAAAAAACATTTTTCATTGTCCTCCATCTATCCATTCAATCTCATTTATCCTAACTATCCACTCTTCTATACTGTCCTGTCTCCTTTTCTCACATGAAAGAACCAAACACATGCTTCATGTACTCATTCGCCATGATGAACTCCTGGCAAATGTTTTCCTTGCTGACTTTATCCAGTATTTCTTTGTGAATGTGACAGACTGCTACATTGTTAATGCGAATCTGCAACATTGTGCTTCTCAGCCAGGTCTTCAACCTCCTCAGAGCACTGAAGCTCCTCTCTGCTTCAGCAGAGGCAGTAGGAACAACCATAAGTAGTCGAACAAGTGCCTCTACTTGGTTAAAAAGTCCACGGACTTCAGGCAACTGACTCCTCAGAAAAGTTGCGGCCTCTGAAGTGGTTGTGTATGAGTATTGAAGCTTTAACATGTTAAACATGTTTATTAATGGGTCATTAAATCTTTAACTCAACTGATTCGTTCAAAACGCTGAATCATTCAGTAATGAAAACACAGTTACGTCTTCCTGTGAGAGGTGTTGGCAGTCCGAATGTCGTCAGATATTTTTTTATAGGCTAAATAATAGGCTAATTTTAAAATTAAATTACAGTTTAGATTAACAAATATTGTAGGTGAACAACAATAGCCCAAGTTTAGAAAAACATTTAATTGCTGACAGAAAATGCTTTTCATAGTACACTACACAGAATGCAACATTAATGTATAGCTAAGTGAAGTTAACGTTACCTAGCAACAGTGTGTAAACGTTAGTCAGTCAGCCTTAGGCTAGCATCAACAGCTGTAGACAGAAAATACAATTATCCTGACCTGAGCTAATTTACTAATCAACCAACTCACATCTCCTTTCTTTTTTTTCATCCATGAAGACATTAAAGTCATCTGTTGCTGGCGTTTCATGACTGACTGCAATACTAGCTGCTCAGTAGTACCGGTACTTTCAGTCTGTTTGTGTTTACACTGTGCATGCGTGTGACGCGACGTTCCTGGAAGCGGACGCGCGCATCGACACAGGCTCGGTCCTGCTCCGTGGCGATGACGGAGCGCGGTCAAAAAAATCATAACAAACGAATTTGAAAGTGGGGGGGACACAAACA
The DNA here is from genome assembly GCA_037194245.1 of Opsariichthys bidens. Lineage (NCBI taxonomy): Eukaryota > Metazoa > Chordata > Actinopteri > Cypriniformes > Xenocyprididae > Opsariichthys > Opsariichthys bidens. Next base: position 18,452,261 of record CM074293.1, read on the forward strand.
GGATTTTGAAAAGTGGGGGGGACATGTCCCCCCTGTCCCCAGTGGAAATTACGCCCCTGACTATACTAGTAACTGTTTTATGTACAACGTTAGTTAATCTGTTAAGGTTAAATGCTTTTGTCATCCGTTGTTATGCGAATGAGAACCACTGGAAAAAGATGTTGTACAAAGAGATGTGATTATACTTAAACACTTATGTGGTCAAGCATGCTCATGTTAACATTGTAACGTTGGATAAGCGTTAAAGTAGCGCAAATATTTTGTACATCTGATTTTAAATGTCGATGTAAAAATTGTTAACATTAAGGAGTGTTTAATACGACTGTTATTTTGTGCAGATTGTTTTTTTTTTCTGCCGATTCTGCTTGATTGAACGCACGGTTGAATGGCGAGCCAGAGCCTGATTCGCGATTCAAAAGAGTCATCGTGATTCCACACGGATCCTTTAAGAGATAAGCACACACACACTACCCGGGTAGAGAAGAAAAAAAACAAAAGGCCTTCACACACTGACATTTGAACATTACACATATTACACGCACACAAAGAAGGACTATATGAAAACCTGTTCTGCATTGTTAAACTCTTTCAGACTACTTTTATTTTCTCTTTCATGGTGATGAGTGTGAACCATTGAATATTTATTTACATTGTGGAAGTGGTACCTGTTAGATTGTAATAAAATTGCCGGCTGTTAATTGTATATCCTTTGGCCCAAATCATATGTTTTCTTTTCTCAAAAAAAATCCTCCCAGAGCGAACCTAGGCCTTCTATAAGATTATTAATTATAATATCTACCTAAATTGTTCCAGTGTTACATCTGTATTTGTGGCGAGCCAGCCAGGAGGATTTATATAGCCGGTTTTAAGTATATTGAGTTGTGAAATTCCAAAGAAAAAAAAAAGAGAATTTTATTTCCTTAAGTGTTTTTTTTTTCTGATTGAGCACAATGAGTATGTCTGATATTGAAAGGTGTTACAATGTCAAAGCACGATGTTCATTATGTCTTTTAGGCATTACTGATAATGACACAGATGATGACATTATTGCAACTTTTGAGAAGTATGGTGTCATTGTAAAAGTGGTGAGAGTAGCTCCCTCTACTGGGCAGAGAGGACAGTCTACCATTATAGTTGAGTTTGATGCACCCACCCCAGTCACACGTCTTGAGCCCAATTTCCCGCTAGAAATTAAGAGTGTGCAAAACCCAGCAGTTACATGGTATGCAGATAGCATTAGAGTACTAGCACAGCCCAAAGCCCAAGCACCTAGTTCATCCATTGAGTCAGGTGATGACAGTGATAATGCTGATCCTGAAGAAGTCTCTTCTGACAATAGTGACTTTATTCCAAAAAGGTATATAAAACGGCGGCCTTTTAAGAAGCCAAAATCAAAGTCACGTGCCCTTAGCTCAGACAGCAATCCTGATCCTGCTGTGAGGAAGAAAATGCCAAAGCCTGCCTTTAACACATTTACCAATGATGACCTAAACCCTCCAGAGATACAACGTATAGTGGTGGAGCATGTCATCAAAAATGATGCCTTTCTGCACAGACGCACTCCAAATGGCTGCGTTCCTTCTCAGGAAAAATACCTAAGCCCCCAGGTGAAGCTGATTTTGATAACTGGTGTCTGCATGTGGACCTCTTGTTGCAAGATTCTCTTCCTATAGATATCCAGTGAAGGAAAATTCTAGAGAGCCTCTTACCACCAGCTTCTGATGTGGTTAAGCAGCTTGGTTCCACAGCTCCTCCTAGAGACTATGTGAAGCTCCTAGACTCCGCATATGGCTTAGTTGAAGATGGTGATGAAATCTTTGCTCGTTTTCTGAACAATAACCAAGATCCTGGTGAGAAAGCATCTGATTACTTACAAAGATTACAAACGCTGCTTAGTACTGCGGTAAGGAGGAATGGTGTAAAGCAGTCATCTGCAGACCGCCAGTTGCTGAAACAATTTCAGCGTGGCTGCTGGGATCATTCATTGATACTTACCCTTCAGCTGGAATCTAAAGCAAAGACACCACCTGACTTTGCAGAGTTTTTGTTACTGCTCAGAACTGAGGAGGACAGACGTTCTGCAAAACTTGATAGAATGCAGCGACACTTAGGTAGTTCAAAGCACAAAGCTGCTATTCATAACCAATCTGTTGTTGGCATGTCTCCGTACAGTGACTCAGGTGTGTTGCAGGCCTACATCTCAGAAACAGAGGCTTTGAGAAAACAAGTGGCCGATCTCCAAATGCAGCTTAGATCCTCCAAAACTGAGAAAAAGAAAAAAACATGAGTCCAAAATGACAGAATACCCAAAGACTGTGACACCTAATGTGGAGATGCAAGCTCAGCAGGTAACCGTTAAGCCACCAAAACCCTGGTTTTGTTTCAGGTGTGGGGAAGATGGCCACATAGCTAGGACATGTGAAGGCTCCATCAACAAAGCGCTTGTGGACCAAAAGTACAAAGAGCTCAAGGTGAAACAAGATAAATGGAAAGTGGAAAATGGAATGCCGTTAAACTGGACGGGGTTTCAGTAACGGGACGTACTGGGGCCCATTGCAGCAAAGAATGTCCCAATGAACTGAACCAAAAAGAAATAAGATGTCAAGCTCACTCAAGTCTTCCTACTCATGAAAGTGAGTTAATCAATGGCATAATCGGTCCCAAATGTACAGCTGAAATTATTATTGAGGGACAACTTTGCAACTCTCTTCTTGATTCAGGGTCACAGGTGACCACAGTGTCCAAATCTTTCTACGATACATACCTCTCATCCTCTCCAATCCTTTCCCTGGATGATCTTATTGAAGTTGAAGGAGCTGGGGCCAAACTGTACCATACTTGGGCTACAGTGAATTGAGCATACATTTTCCAGAGAACATTGCTGGTAAAGCTGAAACAGTTTCCACACTTGCACTTGTAATCCCTGACTACAAATTCAACGCTGAAGTTCCTGTGCTTATTGGTACCAACACCTTGGACATATTGTTTCAGTCTTGTGTTGCAAATGGCAACAGTGATGCTGCTTCCAAAGGCAAATTCAGACATTCGCCCTTTTTGAAAGCTCTATTGCACAGATATACCTTGGCACAAAGCAATGGCAAAGTTGGACAAGTCCGGCTACAGAGTATGGATCAAGTCACCATTCCAGCGGGTCAAAAGATGGTCCTGAACGGGTATGCTCGGAATGTGTCTACCGTTGCCTATGCTCCGCTTGTAGTAGAGCCATCCACTCACTCTAGCCTCCCTGGTGGTCTGCTTTTGTGCAGCTACGTCCTGACCAGCCCCAGGAGGACCTCATTTAAGATCCCCATTATCCTCCTGAATGAGACGGCACATGAAATCGCACTTCCAGCTAACTGTTGTTTAGCTGACCTCTATGCTCCATCATCTCTGTCTTCACTAAAAGAAAACACAGTTAAAGAGGAGCCAAGTTTTGTGTCTTCCACTTCTAAAGTCTGTTGCAACACTGTATGTTCCATCAGTCCCAAAAACATCACGTTCGACTTTGCAGACTCACCTCTCTCAGAAGAATGGAAAGAGAGAATCACCACAAAGTTTAACTCCATTCCTGAAGTGTTTGCAATGAGTGACCTTGACTACGGGCACACCACGGCTGTTAAACATAGAATTCGTCTCTCGGACCCGACTCCTTTTAAACAGAGAGTGAGGCCAATCCATCCCTCAGACTATGAAGCTGTTAGGCTTCATCTCAAGGAGCTTAAAGAGGCAAACATCATCCGTGAGTCAGAAAGCCCTTTCGCTTCGCCGATAGTCATTGTAAAGAAGAAGAATGGTGCCATCCGTTTGTGCGTAGATTACAGGAAACTAAATAATCAGACAATCAAAGATGCTTACGCACTGCCTAATATCGAGGAGACGTTTCCTGCATTGACAGGATCCAAATGGTTTTCTGTCATGGATTTAAAGTCAGGATATTATCAAGTGGAGGTTGAAGAGGAGGATAAATACAAGACAGCATTTGTAACACCCATGGGATTCTGGGAATTTAATAGAATGCCGCAGGGAGTGACTAACGCACCAAGTACATTTCAACGAGTAATGGAGAAATGTATGGGCTCGTTGCACCTCAAAGAAGTCCTTGTCTTTCTCGACGATCTCATTGTTTTCTCAAAAACCCTGGAGGAACACGAAGAACGCTTCATGAAAGTCCTAAACCAGCTGAAAGAGTTTGGTCTAAAATTATCTCCAAACAAATGCCACTTTTTCATGAAATCTGTTAAATATCTCGGACACATTGTTTCGGAGACAGGCGTAGAAACAGACCCTGAAAAAATCTCTGCACTCACTACCTGGCCAAAGCCGACAAATATCAGTGAACTGAAGTCTTTTTTGGGTTTCACTGGATATTATCGGAGGTTTGTCAGAGACTATTCCAAAATTGCCAAACCATTAAATGCACTAACAGCTGGGTATTGTCCACCACGAAGGAATTCTAAAGGTTTTAAACCTCCCTCAAATTCCGATTTCAAGAAACCCTTCGGTGGTAGATGGACGCCTGAGGGTGACATTGCATTTCAGACACTAATTCAGAGGCTGACCACCGCCCCGGTGTTGGGATTTGCAAATCCAAAACTACCGTACATCTTACATACAGATGCTAGCCTTCACGGTCTTGGCGCAGCCTTGTACCAGGAACAAGATGGTCACATGAGGGCGATTTCATTTGCCAGCAGAGGGTTGACGAACTGTGAAAAGCGTTATCCCACCCATAAGCTGGAGTTCTTAGCGTTAAAGTGGGCGGTGACGGATAAGTTTTATGACTATCTGTATGGGGCCGAATTCACCATCATGACCGATAACAACCCCCTTACGTATATATTGACATCAGCCAAGCTTGACGCTGCAGGTCACCGGTGGCTCGCGGCCCTGTCCACTTTTAACTTCAGTATTCAATACAGAGCTGGACGGAAAAATCAGGATGCAGACGGTCTTTCCAGACGACCACATGATCAAGTAGACCCTGACTTCAGCTCTGAGGTTGAAGATGACCGTATCAATCAGTTCATTTCACGGTTTCTGAGAGACGAAAATAAAACTTCCTTTCCTAAGGAGGCAGTGAGAGCTGTTTGTCAAAAGCATCAACTGTATGGATGCACGGTGGCGAACCAAGATGCCAGTTTTGCTGCTGCCCTGGAATGTCTTGCTATTGATGCTAATGCTATCCCAGCCGAGCTCTACCAAGCCGAATTTCTTCCTGGCTCCAGTACCCTTCCCATGATGTCTCAACAAGACTGGGTTGTGGAGCAAGCAAATGATCCTGTCATTAGTAGAGTGACTCACCTCTTTAACACTGGAAAACGTCTCTCTTACCGTGTCAGACAACAAGAAAGCCGAGAAGTTCAACTTATGCTTCGTCTGATTCACCAACTTGTAGTCATCGACGGAGTTCTCTACCGGAAGCGTATGAATAGAGGAGAGCCCTTTTACCAGCTAGTTCTGCCTCAGAAGTATAAAGAAGTTGCCTTAAATGCTTTGCATGACTCAGTAGGCCATATGGGGGTGGAGCGAACTTTGGATTTAGTTCGTGCACGTTTCTATTGGCCAAGAATGTCTTTGGATGTCGAGAGCAAGGTCAGTACCTGTGAGCGGTGCATCAGAAGAAAGGCAAAAGCAGAAAGAGCGTTTCCCCTTGTTAACATCGAGACCAGCCGACCATTAGAACTAGTCTGCATGGACTACCTTTCTCTTGAGCCTGATGGTAAAGGTACTAAAAACATTTTAGTCATCACCGATCATTTTACAAAGTATGCTGTAGCCATTCCAACAGCTGATCAAAAAGCAAAGACAGTTGCTAAAGCGCTTTGGAGTAACTTCATTATTATTCATCATCATTCATTATGGGATACCAGAACGCCTGCACAGTGACCAGGGCCGAGATTTTGAATCTGCTGTGATCAAAGACCTTTGTCTTCTACTGGGGATAAAGAAGACTAGGACCACTCCCTACCACCCACGTGGAAATCCTGTGGAGCGGTTTAATCGGACTCTTCTCCAAATGCTTGGTACTCTTCAAGAAGAGGATAAGGTCAAATGGCGTGATTATGTACAGCCTCTGGTACATGCCTATAACTGTACAAAAAATGACACCACAGGATTCTCTCCTTATCAGTTGATGTTTGGAAGACAGCCAAGCCTTCCTATAGATGTAGCCTTTGGTATCAAGTCTGAAAGGGAAAAGAGAATTAGTCATGCTGAATACATCAAAAAGCTTCAGGAGAGTCTACAAGAAAGCTACAAGATTGCTGTGGAATACAGTAAGAAGACAGCTTTTCGCAACAAGCAACGATATGATCTGAAGGTGAGGGAATCCACCTTACAAGCTGGAGACCGTGTTCTCGTTAAGAATGTTGGCATTAGAGGCAAGCACAAGATAGCTGACCGATGGAGCAAGATCATTTACCAAGTTGTAAAACAAATAACTGATTCTCCAGTCTATGTTGTTAAGCCTCTTACTGCAGATGGACCTGAAAGAACCCTCCATCGAGATCTACTCTTGCCCTGTGGATTCTTAACTCCTACAACTTCCATTGAAGAAGATGATAGGATGGAGGAAAAGGAAAAGACGACTTGCTCTAAGGAATCACCAACAGTTCAAGAGGGTGTTGTTGAACAAGCGTATGATGATGATGATGGAGAACCAGATATCTTACTTCCAAATTATGCAGGATGGGCAATTTCCTACCATAACCATTGTTAAGGACATACCTTGTACACCGGAGGTGGAAGAAAGTTCTGGTGGGACAACGCTGAATGCAAATGCACAACCATTTTTGCCTTCTGGGAATGAGGAAAATCTAAGCACTGAATTTGAACATGTGCAAGTTGATGGGGAAAATGAAGAGGAAGGAGTAGAGTTTTTATCTGGAATGGAAGAAACAAACTTACCTGAGAACACCCTGGAAGAAAATGTGGTAGACTCACCTGTTAAGGAACAGGATTCAGGGGACATTGTTGTCAACCATGATGAGTCTACTGAGGAGTTAATTAACCGAATAGAACCTGTTGAGGGAAAGAAAGATGGAATGAGTAAAGAGGATAATGATGGTGAAATACTGATTGAGGAGAATGCAAGAGATGAAAATACCGCTGTGCGGGAAGTGCCAGAGTGCAGACGTTCTATAAGAACAAGAGAGCAACCTGATAGGCTAACTTACACATCATTAGGGAATCCCTTATTGTTAGTTATGCAATCCCTGCTAAGTGGTTTAGGCAAAGCATTCACACAAGCCCTTGAGTCAGATGATTTTCCTGAGGTTAGAATGCTGACTCCTGATACATCAGTGATCTTATAGGTACATTATGCACACATGCAGAGACGCATGCAAGTTCAGGAGGGGAGGATGTAACCCCCTTGAGTTGTACAGTTGTTTTTTTTGTCATAGAGAACTTGTTTGTTTGGTTTTTTTGTACCACATACGCAATACCTGTGTATTTTGATTTATCCTGTCATTGAGCCAGTCAATGCTTTTGATTGAGTTTCGTTCATCTCTGGTGAGTTTTGATAACACACGCATTACTTTGAACAAATCGACATTTATCTTTTTCTGTTTGTCATTATAAAAAAAACCAATCAGAGTTGTATGTGATGTTTTAGAGTATATTTTTATGATACAGAGGTCGAATTGTATATACTATACTAGTAACTGTTTTATGTACAACGTTAGTAAATCTGTTAAGGTTAAATGCTTTTGTCATCCGTTGTTATGCGAATGAGAACCACTGGAAAAAGATGTTGTACAAAGAGATGTGATTATACTTAAACACTTATGTGGTCAAGCATGCTCATGTTAACATTGTAACGTTGGATAAGCGTTAAAGTAGCGCAAATATTTTGTACATCTGATTTTAAATGTCGATGTAGAAATTGTTAACATTAAGGAGTGTTTAATACGACTGTTATTTTGTGCAGATTGGGTTTTTTTTCTGCCGATTCTGCTTGATTGAACGCACGGTTGAATGGCGAGCCAGAGCCTGATTCGCGATTCAAAAGAGTCATCGTGATTCCACACGGATCCTTTAAGAGATAAGCGCACACACACTACCCGGGTAGAGAAGAAAAAAAACAAAAGGCCTTCACACACTGACATTTGAACATTACACATATTACACGCACACAAAGAAGGACTATATGAAAACCTGTTCTGCATTGTTAAACTCTTTCAGACTACTTTTATTTTCTCTTTCATGGTGATGAGTGTGAACCATTGAATGTTTATTTACATTGTGGAAGTGGTACCTGTTAGATTGTAATAAAATTGCCGGCTGTTAATTGTATATCCTTTGGCCCAAATCATATGTTTTCTTTTCTCAAAAAAAAATCCTCCCAGAGCGAACCTAGGCCTTCTATAAGATTATTAATTATAACATCTACCTAAATTGTTCCAGTGTTACACTGTCAACAATCAAGTCCAATGTACCAAGTGTAGTGATAGCCGATATGGAAATCCAGTTTCAATCCAGACAGTAATTCCAGACAGTGCAGAAAATCAATTAACAAACAAACAAGCAGACAATCCAGGTGCGAAGCGGCAGCCAGTCGCGCACAGCGTTCTCGACAAGGAAACACACAGCAGCCATTGATTCCGACTTGCGTCACTCCAGAGTTCTTGCTGGCAGTGTGAATGCAAAAATGGCTCTAGGGCAACATTTAGTTCTTGATAATAATTACCAGCTTTTCAAAACATCAGCGCCCAAGCACAAGCATAAAGCTTTTCACAGCGCACCGGCAAAAGTAATGACGTATAGGTGAGTCGTGAAAAAAAAAAAAACAGAAGGCGACTGCCTAAACATTTAATAAATTGTTTTCTGTGTTTTCGGCTGCACAACGATGCTGACTCGTCATCTCCGCAGCAGTGAAAGTTTCAAACGGACTACATAATATGAGTTATTTATCCATTTAGATCAATGGATACAATAGAACAATTCAAGCTTTCTATAGTGTTAATCACTAATGGAGATAATATACATTTCTCGAGTTAGTGAAGCAAGAGTTTCATTTCATTTTGTATTTAAGTTCACTGAGACGCTGCACGCAGCACTAGCAGTTTCAGAACCGCAGCCTCAGAACCGGAAGAGAAGGGTGGGGCTTAAACAACCAATGTGCTACCCATACACATCATCTGCTTTTGTTAAATATATTTTTTCACATGGATTTTGATCGGATCAATGTTTTCAATATTTAACAATACTTTTAAAATAGTCACTTTTCTGCTCAGTATGCATAAAATATGATGTAGGCCTACAATGAGCATAAAAAAACAGCCTATTGATCATGTTTAATGTCAATAAATGGATACAAACACAGTATTATACTTATATAGGCAACAACTCAACTATACATTGTTTTCCTTTAAATATATATATATATATATTAGGGCTGGGCAAGTTAACGCGTTTTTATCGCGTTAACGCATTAATTAATTAACGCCGACAATTAATTTATCGCGCGTTAACGCACTTTTTATTTTGAAAGTCCGTTGCTCACTGTGTTTGAATACAGACTGTAATAATACAACCGAATACAACACAAAGCACGGGTCACAGGAGGGGTGGGGTGTTTATCAGTAGCTACTGGCTGCTTGCGATGAGCGTCATCACGCGTCTCAACCAATGAAAGCATTTGTTGTTTGCCTAAGAGAGCTACAGCGCGAAACAGAAAATATCTGATGCGGACAGAAAAATGGAAAAAGGTACCGAAATCTTAAATAGACATTTTTATTTTAAACCTCTTCCACACGGCGGAGTTGATAGAACTAAAGCTATTTGTAACCACTGCAAAGCTGAATTGTCCTATCATCGGAGTACTTCGAGTCTGAAATATCACTTAAATGCAATGCATACCGTTGATGCCAGGAAACAGAAGTACTTGGCCAGTTATAATGTTATTATCGAGGTTCATATATATATATATTAGGGGTGTGACGAGATTTCTCGTCGAGTTGAAAAGTTGTCTCGTCGTGCTATCAGTGTGAGGGTGAAATTATTATTCAAGATGCCCCCGCCACTTTCAAATCGTTTGTGTGGAAACATTTTGGTTTTTGGCGCAAGAATAACACACAAGACACAAACAATGTGTAAACATTGTAAGAAAACTATGCCGTACACCTCGGCCAAGGTTGTACAGACTCTTAGGGGCCGTTCACATATCGCGTGCATTTTCATTCGCAAAATGGAAGCGACGCGGTCGCGACGCGCATACAGTGCGGCGCGCTCGTTTTTTTCCTGGCGCGCCTGTGCCGCGGCGAGATGAAAACATCTCAACTTTTCAGAATGTCTTGTCATGTGACAAGAACCAAGCGATGGTCGTGGAGAGCACAGTTCATGGTTGCATAGCAACGACAGACGCTACAGAAGCGCGAGCTCCCGAACGCTTGCAAAAGAAGGAGGAAGCGACGCGGCCGCGCGCTTTACACGCATTTTTAGGCGCGACATGTGAACGCTGCTGACGATTGGACTTCTCGGTGTACGCAGAGCTATATAACAGTTACAGCCACACAATCAATAGTGACTGGGAAATGGTCAACTTTGTACTGCAGTTAAAGTGACACTTAAAGTGTTATTTGAATTTTTTATGTTTATTTTATTTATACTGTTTAATTTATGTTGAATCTGTAGAAAGAAGTTCAGAGAGATTTCTCATGTGAAATTATACAGGGCAGAAAACAATTGGTTGATTTTGTGGCAAAACATTTATCAGTGTTTGCATGTTGTTTTACTGCAAATAATTCATTAAAATAGAAGTAAAATGACATGCATTACAAGTTGATTTCAAAATGCAGCAACATTTTTGCATTTTATGATTTTCAGTTGAATAAAAGACTATTTTCCCTTCATACGTTTCATTATTGAGGATTTCTTAAAAATACTATAAAAATCTCGTCTCGTGAACCCAATCTCGTGTCTCGTCTCGTCTCGTGGGATAGTGGTCTCGTCACACCCCTAATATATATATATATATATATATATATATATATATATATATATATATATATATATATATATATATATTTACAATCTAAAAACGTTAATGTTTTATTTAATAAAACATTAATGTTTTAATGTTTTATTTATACGTTAGTTATATTTAATTTGATTACATTAATGTTTAAGTTAAGATTTTCAAGAAATGTTAACTGCTACTAACTTTTAACTGCTGTAAAAAAAAGCACTTTTTTTGTTTAAAATTTTGACAAACCAAATTTTATTGCACTTCTGTTCATACAGCAGTACTTTGAAAGAATAAAATTACACAATACACTACTTTTGATTTCATTATTGAATTTTGTGCATGCGGCGATTAATCGCGATTAATCGCAGAAAATCATGCGATTAATCGCGATTAAAATATTTAATCGTTGCCCAGCACTAATATATATATATATATATATATATATATATATATATATATATATATATACAGGGAGTGCAGAATTATTAGGCAAGTTGTATTTTTGAGGATTAATTTTATTATTGAACAACAACCATGTTCTCAATGAACACAAAAAACTCATTAATATCAAAGCTGAATATTTTTGGAAGTTTTAGTTTTTAGTTTGAGCTATTTTAGGGGGATATCTGTGTGCGCAGGTGACTATTACTGTGCATAATTATTAGGCACCTTAACAAAAAACAAATTTATACCCATTTCAATTATTTATTTTTACCAGTGAAACCAATATAACATCTCAACATTCACAAATATACATTTCTGACATTCAAAAACCAAACAAAAACAAATCAGTAACCAATATAGCCACCTTTCTTTGCAAGGACACTCAAAAGCCTGCCATCCATGGATTCTGTCAGTGTTTTGATCTGTTCACCATCAACATTGCGTGCAGCAGCAACCACAGCCTCCCAGACACTGTTCAGAGAGGTGTACTGTTTTCCCTCCTTGTAAATCGCACATTTGATGATGGACCACAGGTTCTCAATGGGGTTCAGATCAGGTGAACAAGGAGGCCTTATCATTAGATTTTCTTCTTTTATACCCTTTCTTGCCAGCCACGCTGTGGAGTACTTGGACGCGTGTGATGGAGCATTGTCCTGCATGAAAATCATGTTTTTCTTGAAGGATGTAGACTTCTTCCTGTACCACTGCTTGAAGAAGGTGTCTTCCAGAAACTGGCAGTAGGACTGGGAGTTGAGCTTGACTCCATCCTCAACCCGAAAAGGCCCCACAAGCTCATCTTTGATGATACCAGCCCAAACCAGTACTCCACCTCCACCTTGCTGGCGTCTGAGTCGGACTGGAGCTCTCTGCCCTTTACCAATCCAGCCACGGGCCCATCCATCTGGCCCATTAAGACTCACTCTCATTTCATCAGTCCATAAAACCTTAGAAAAATCAGTCTTGAGATATTTCTTGGCCCAGTCTTGACGTTTCAGCTTGTGTGTCTTGTTCAGTGGTGGTCGACTTTCTGCCTTTCTTACCTTGGCCATGTCTCTGAGTATTGCACACCTTGTGCTTTTGGGCACTCCAGTGATGTTGCAGCTCTGAAATATGGCCAAACTGGTGGCAAGTGGCATCTTGGCAGCTGCAACGCGCTTGACTTTTCTCAGTTCACGGGCAGTTATTTTGCGCCTTGGTTTTTCCACACGCTTCTTGCGACCCTGTTGACTATTTTGAATGAAACGCTTGATTGTTCGATGATCACGCTCAGAAGCTTGGCTATTTTAAGACTTCTGCATCCCTCTGCAATATATCTAACTATTTTTTACTTTTCTGAGCCTGTCAAGTCCTTCTTTTGCCAAAGGAAAGGAAGTTGCCTAATAATTATGCACATCTGATATAGGGTGTTGATGTCATTAGACCACACCCCTTCTCATTACAGAGATGCACATCACCTAATATGCTTAATTGGTAGTAGGCTTTCCAGCCTATACAGCTTGGAGTAAGACAACATGCATAACGAGGATGATGTGGTCAAAATACTCATTTGCCTAATAATTCTGCACTCCCTGTATATATATATATATATATATATATACAGTACTGTGCAAAAGTTTTAGGCAGGTGTGAAAAAATGCTGTAAAGTAAGAATGCTTTCAAAAATAGACATGTTAATAGTTTATATTTATCAATTAACAAAATGCAAAGTGAGTGAACAGAAGAAAAATCTACATCAAATCAATATTTGGTTTGACCACCCTTTACCTTCAAAACAGCATCAATTCTTCTAGGTACACTTGCACACAGTTTTTGAAGGAACTCGGCAGGTAGGTTGGCCCAAACATCTTGGAGAACTAACCACAGTTCCTCTGTGGATTTAGGCAGCCTCAGTTGCTTCTCTCTCTTCATGTAATCCCAGACAGACTCGATGATGTTGAGATCAGGGCTCTGTGGGGGCCATACCATCACTTCCAGGACTCCTTGTTCTTCTTTACACTGAAGATAGTTCTTAATGACTTTCGCTGTATGTTTGGGGTCGTTGTCATGCTGCAGAATAAATTTGGGGCCAATCAGATGCCTCCCTGATGGTATTGCATGATGGATAAGTATCTGCCTGTACTTCTCAGCATTGAGGATACCATTAATTCTGACCAAATCCCCAACTCCATTTGCAGAAATGCAGCCCCAAACTTGCAAGGAACCTCCACCATGCTTCACTGTTGCCTGCAGACACTCATTCGTGTACCGCTCTCCAGCCCTTCGGCGAACAAACTGCCTTCTGCTAGAGCCAAATATTTCAAATTTTGACTCATCAGTCCAGAGCACCTGCTGCCATTTTTCTGCACCCCAGTTCCTGTGTTTTCGTGCATAGTTGAGTCGCTTGGCCTTGTTTCCACGTCGGAGGTATGGCTTTTTGGCCGCAAGTCTTCCATGAAGGCCACTTCTGACCAGACTTCTCCGGACAGTAGATGGGTGTACCAGGGTCCCACTGTTTTCTGCCAATTGTGAGCTAATGGCACTGCTCGACATCTTCCGATTGCGAAGGGAAGTAAGCATGATGTGTCTTTCATCTGCTGCAGTAAGTTTCCTTGGCCGACCACTGCGTCTACGGTCCTCAACGTTGCCTGTTTCTTTGTGCTTCTTCAAAAGAGCTTGGACAGCACATCTGGAAACCCCTGTCTGCCTTGAAATTTCTGCCTGGGAGAGACCTTGCTGATGCAGTATAACTACCTTGTGTCTTGTTGCTGTGCTCAGTCTTGCCATGGTGTATGACTTTTGACAGTAAACTGTCTTCAGCAACCTCACCTTGTTAGCTGAGTTTGGCTGTTCCTCACCCAGTTTTATTCCTCCTACACAGCTGTTTCTGTTTCAGTTAATGATTGTGTTTCAACCTACATATTGAATTGATGATCATTAGCACCTGTTTGGTATAATTGTTTAATCATACACCTAACTATATGCCTACAAAATCCCTGACTTTGTGCAAGTGTACCTTGAAGAATTGATGCTGTTTTGAAGGTAAAGGGTGGTCACACCAAATATGGATTTGATTTAGATTTTTCTTCTGTTCACTCACTTTGCATTTTGTTAATTGATAAATATAATCTATTACCAAGTTTATTTTTGAAAGCATTCTTACTTTACAGCATTTTTTCACACCTGCCTAAAACTTTTGCACAGTACTGTATATATATATATACAGTTGTGTTCAAAATTATTCAACCCCCACTGAAATTGATTGTTTTGGCCGGTTTGACATTGATTTTGATCATTCAGTCATCCTGCTTACAATTAAATCAAAGAGGCACGTGTAGGTCAGACAAATATAACATAACATTTATAATGAAATAACCACAAATGTCTTTTCTCTGCTCACATCATTATCAGTTTTATTCAACCCCCAAGTGACATTCAATCTTAATACTTAGTACAACATCCTTTTACAGTTATAACAGCTTTTAAACGTGAAGCATAGCTTGACACAAGTGTCTTGCAGCGAGCTACGGGTATCTTCGCCCATTCATCATGGGCAAAAGCCTCCAGTTCAGTCACATTCTTAGGCTTGCGCACTGCAACTGCTTTCTTTAAGTCCCACCAGAGGTTCTCAATCGGATTTAAGTCTGGTGACTGCGATGGCCATTTCAAAATGTTCCAGCCTTTAATCTGCAACCATGCTCTAGTGGACTTGGAGGTATGCTTGGGATCATTGTCCTGTTGAAAGGTCCAACGTCTCCCAAGCCTCAGGTTTGTGACGGACTGCATCACATTGTCCTCCAATATCTCCTGGTACTGAAGAGAATTCATGGTACCTTGCACACGCTGAAGCTTCCCAGTACCTGCAGAAGCAAAACAGCCCCAAAGCATGATTGACCCCCCGCCATGCTTCACAGTAGGCAAGGTGTTCTTTTCTTCATAGGCCTTGTTCTTCCTCCTCCAAACATAGCGTTGATCCATGGGCCCAAACAGTTCTAATTTTGTTTCATCAGTCCACAGAACACTACCCCAAAACTTCTGTGGTTTGTCCACATGACTTTTGGCATACTGCAGTCGACTCTTCTTATTCTTTGGAGACAGCAAGGGGGTGCGCCTGGGAGTTCTGGCATGGAGGCCTTCATTACGCAGGGTGCGCCGTATTGTCTGAGCAGAAACTTCAGTACCTACATCTGACAAATCTTTTCTCAGTTCCTCAGCAGTCACACGGGGACTTTTCTCCACTCTACGCTTCAGGTAGCGCACAGCAGTCGAAGTCAGCATCTTCTTTCTGCCACGACCAGGTAGCGTTTCAACAGTGCCCTTTGCCTTGAATTTGCGAATGATGCTTCCTATGGTGTCTCTTGGTATGTTTAACATCTTTGCAATCTTCTTATAGCCATTGCCCTTCCTGTGAAGAGTAATCACCTCTTCTCTTGTCTTCCTGGACCATTCTCTTGACTTCACCATGTTTGTAACCACACCAGTAAATGTCTAGAAGGAGCTGAGTATCACAGTCATTTTAAAGCTGCCTAATTGGTGCTTATTAGGCTTTATTGCTGCTCCCTGACATCCACAGGTGCTTTCAATACCTGATTGAAAACACTTCAATGGACCTCTGTTCTTCAGAGTGGTAGTCTTTAAGGGGTTGAATAATTGTGTCAATGAAGAATTCACAAAAGAAACATTTACTACTGTATTACAAAACCAATTGATGTCATTTTAGTTGCATATGCTTCTTTAAGAAGTCCTTGTAGGATTTCATTCTGAATTCAATTACAAATGTACTCTAAATTCTCTAAAACCATTTACAGCATTGGGGGGGTTGAATAATTTTGAACACAACTGTATATATATATATATATATATATATATATATATATTAGAACATTCAGTGTATCATGTGATCAACTGCCAAGTTCAAATGTGCTTGTGAGCATTGGCTGGCCAGTGTCAGACGTGCTCAACGCTATCAATATATAACAAATATGCAGTGTTTAACTACATACATTTTCTTGTAGATTTCAGAGATTAAAATGCACATAAGTACTAACAAAACAATACATTTAGAGTTTTTTTTATAAAATACAATAACAATGTGGCAATAACAATCCTATCCATAATAATTAGACGGTATGTTTTATTGATTTCAGGTTTATATTGTTTAAGTAAATTTAAAGTTTACTCTATTTTTCTCTCAGTTCACCGGCTCTCTTTCATGTGTTTTCGGAGAAGTGGATAAATTCACGTGCTGTAAATCCAACAGATACGATTCCCTGTCCTTGGTGTAAACTAACATGACGGCGCTCTTAAATTCATCTGAACGTATAACATTTTGAACTGCTACTGAAAACTTTGCTATAAAAGCTTAGTTAGAATTACATTCGGAGGTATATATTAGATTATCAAAGATTAATTTCTGTCAGAGTATAGATTTTATTCTTATTGTTTGACCCGTTAGTTGAGTCAGATTATTCAATAACATTTCAGTCTCCAACTGGTTCTGTAATCTCACTCTGCCTCTGTGTGTGTTGTGTGGGTGTCAGAGACACTTTTAACGGTTTAGAGAAATATATAAAAACCCTAAGACAAATACTGGACTTAGATTTACACCGGACCTTGCACTCATTTCAAAGTGACCTATGACATCCTATCCACATGAAATTCATCTAATTATGAATATTCTCATGAATGTAGCTGTTGTGGTTCACAGTCACAGTGGCACCAGCTGGCTGCAGTAAATGTGACGTATTTAAAAGACTGACATAGTTCTTAATAGTTTAAATTCATTTTGCCAGCCATTCGTAGTTGTCCTAAAACCAGAGGTGGCGGTGCTACCGGCTTGGGCCCGCCATTGCTGCTTGCTTGATAAATTTAAAAAATCTTTTTTGAATGTATAAATAAATAGACGAATTTGAAACAGGTTATTTAATTTAGTTTTTAAAACTTAGATTAAAATGCTAAAAATGCCATTGACAGTACACATGTGGGAACAACCAACCAGCTTTCACCTCAATTTGAAGAGCCAACCCTCTCAAGACAGATTCGAGCAACGCGATCACGCAAAATGCCAGGGGAATCTGAACGTGTTTGGAGAGGTTATAATGGTTTTCGTCGGACTGTCCTTGGCGACATAATACATCTTGCGGTCTCTTCTGCCGGCACATCTAATGATGTGTGTTGTTCGAGAATGCTTGGAAGTTCAACCATAGCGCGTGGGCTGCGGAGTCGCTGAATGATTTCATCAAACTTAACCCAAATCCTTCCATTTATTGTACAACCACAATTATCCGTTTGCCACGTCTTCCCTCAACTGAAAAACTCTTGTACACATAAAATGATAATCGAGAGGAGAATTTCTTTCGCAAATCCTCTACAATACCTCTCCAAACATGTTCAGATTCCCCTGACATTTTGCGAGGGTTGGCTCTTCAAATTGAGGTGAAAGCTGATTGGTTGTTCCCACGTGTGTATTGTCCAATGGCACTTTAGCACTCGATTGACAAATGGATAAAGAAAAGCATTTGGTAAATGGAGAGAGAAAACCATTTGCCACATTCTTTTTAAAAAAGCGATTTAAACACGCATTTAAAATGATTTACTAATGTACTTATTCTTTTATTAATCTAAATTTAAAAAAATGAATTAAATAACCCATTTCATATTCGTCTATTTATTTATACATTCAAAAAAGATTTTTTAAATTTATTGGTTTATTGTTCTATTAAACTAAATTTAAAAACAGGAATTAAGTAAACAACTTTAAATATGTCTATTAATTTGCCCATATAAAAGGATTATTATTATTATTATTATTATTATTATTAGGGCCCAAGGCCAAAGTGCGAAGGCCCTTTTGTTTTCTTTAGGATTATTATTCTTTATTTATTTTTTCTTTCAAAATTTTTGGCACTTTTGGTGCCCTTAACATGCTTGAAAACTCTTGAAACTTTGCACACACATTGGAACCTGCGGCCATTAGGACGTAACAGAGGCTTGGACCCGGGCGTAGCAGGGGGCTCGGCAGCACCCCCTGGAATGGGTCCCGAAAACTTGGTCCATATATCAAACACGCTTGCATGTATTAGTATGAAACTTTCGTCCTCTAAGTTGTACACCACCTCAACAGGACGTGAGTACGGTGGCCGAGAGAGCTCAAAGCGCTGCAAATAAGAAAACACATGCAAATTAAAAAAAGCACTTGCAAAAAAAAAACAAAACATGATCATCAGTTTGACAACACATGCTGCAAATCCTCACAACACATGCAAACACAAAAACGCGCTGCATATACAAAAAGCGCTGCAAATAGCACAAACCACAACGGAAATGTTTCAAGGGGGACCCCAAAGAGTGATGGACCTGCTTATTATCTGTGTCCAAAACCAGTTCAACTCACCCGTTCACTTCTTCACTAATCCCTATATAGTGTACGGCATTTGAGTGCACAATGTGTTCACAATCATTAAATACTATAAAAACTGCAAACAAAAATAAACAACTGTACATTATTTCATGTTTTTATTTTTTTTAATAAAGTGTTTCAGTTTGCTAGAAACTCACGGTCACAGATGACGTGGTCGTCGAGCGCCTCAGGCGGCCGTTAGATGATTAACGAATATTTTTAAATCATCCACTAAATTATCATCTCTTAAAGTTTAATGAGTTAACAACAATGCCACATATTAAAACACTTTTCTGTTAGTGAAACATTACATGGAGTTAATGCCTACATAATATATTTTAATATTTTTTAGTTTGTGCTGTTGTCAAGTAGGGTCCGTCACTTTTTGGGGTCCCCCTTGAAACATTTCCGTTGTGGTTTGCGCTTTTTGCAGCGCGTTTTTGTGTTTGCATGTGTCGTGAGGATTTGCAGCACACGTGTTGTCAAACTGATGATCACTGTTTGCATTTGCTTTTTTTATTTGCATTTGTTTTCTTATTTGCAGCGCTTTGAGCTCTCTCGGCCACTGTACGTGAGGGTTGTTTGAAAAACGCATGCTCTGGAATTTGATATACTCCTTTTAGGCGCTTAATAATTAGGTTAATTAAAAACAAACAAAAAAAACAAAACAAAAAAAACAAGATAAATACTGATGTACTTATAAAAATTTTGAACTGCTAATGACAACTTCACACTCATTTGAAATTGAACAATGAGACTATATCATTATCCTGACAGGACTAGTTTTCTAAACAATGTTTGAGTTACAATCAATCTTATCCCCAACATCTGTGATTTTAGTCCTGTCTGAGTCAGCACATGAAATCAGTCTGTGTTTTACAGAGGAGGGAATGTGTGTTTTCTAGACATGGGCGATACACAAGGTCACGTGCTGTGTTTGCGAGCATCACGTTTGACGAATGTCTTTATTTATTGATATAATTAAATTTTATTGAAGAGTACATTTCACATGATTTTATAAAAGTGGCTGTTTATAATAAACTTTCATAAGTGAGCAGAAAAATCTAGATACACATCTTACTCTTACACGGATCTGGCTTAATTTGTTAAATTTATAATTGAATTTTTTCATCGTATACCACTCATATTGGAACTAAAGGAAAGTATGCGTTTGGTGCATAAGATTGGTGCGTGAACAGTAGCTCAGCTAGATCAAAAGACTTGAAGATAAAATAAGTGTTAGGATAATACAACATCAGGATTCTGACACAAAACCTGGTGGCTAGGATTGGAGGTTGAGTTTTGGAGACTGAACAATGAAGAGAGGGGTGTGTTTGTTTGGGTTGGTTTCAAATATCAACAATGTCAGCAACAATTTTGAGAAATAACATATTGTACCTTTAAGGCAGTTCTAAAGGCAAAAGGAGGTCCAATCCGCTACTAGCAAGGTTTAATTGATTAAGTGGCCAGTGAATGTGTATGTATATATATATTTATACACACACACACACACATATACATACGTATATAATAGTCATGTTCCAAAAAACACAAATGGCTATACATCATGTGCATAATTATTAGGCAAGTTGATTTTCTGCATCTTCAGAAAACAGAAAACCTGCCTAATAATTATGAACACCTGAATATGAGGTGTTTTTCATTTCCAGCCTTTATGAACAATTATATATAACTTATAAATATTAGTTATATATAGTTATATAGTAATTATTGATGTGGTTTAGAATTGGTAAAATGTGCTTGGGGAAAAAAAAAATCTAATGATCAAAAATGAATATATGTATATGCAGAATTACATATGTTACATATTATGAAGAAGTAGTGCACTTGTGTTGGAGAGAAGGGACTATAATCTATATATATATATATATATATATAGAGAGAGAGAGAGAGAGAGAGAGATCTCACAAGTGTACTACTTTTTCATAATATGTAACAGAAATTGATTACATGAAATTATAATTTTCCTCATTTACAATCCAGTATTGAACCTAGCATTTATGCTTTTTTAAATTGTTTTTATTATTGATATTGTTCAGCATGGAATGTAATTTAACAGACTATGCTTATTTAATTTGTGAAATAAAAATGAAAGCTGTAAATCAAGCATGTGTCAGCAGTTCTTTACCTTGCTGCTCTTTGGTCTGTTCTGTGTGTTTTAGCACTCCCCTCTTGGCCTCTTCAAACTGTCTCTGTTCAGTCAGACTTTTATTGAGCACTTGACTTAGCACAGACTCTCCTTCTCCCATTAAAAACATGCTTTTAAACTTATTATACAGCATTGTGGCTTTGTCCATCACATCCTGGCTGGATTTGAACTTGCGGATCTGTAAAGAACAGTATAAAACTATGATTAGTTTCAGTTAATTTTAGGTTTGTTGTTTCTGCTGCAAGTGGTGTGCAATAGTAATTAATACACATGACAACTGTCCAATGTTGACCCAAAAATGTTTTCAATCATACCTTTTTAAGAGTAGCTATGAGTTCACAGTGTCTCTGAAGATTCTGAGTAGTAATATGCAGTGAACTCAACTCATCCAATGCAACTAAACATTTCTTCACATCCTAAGAATGGAGAGAATGTGCATTTACTTAAATGCCCAGAATTAAAAATCAACAACAAGGCCAATACATTAATTTCAAAAAGAGCAAGAGCAAACTGTTCAAAGAACTTCAATATCAGTCCATCTAGGTGTCAACAGATTACAGAAATAAAGTTTAAAGGTTATTTACAAGAATTTTAGGCTATATAAATTAGTTTAGGCAGAACCAGGTATACTTCCTATAACACCCAATGTACTTGTTGCATCATAAGAAGAATGGCATCTACGCTAATAGATAGATAGAACCTTTGCCTAAACGAGCACAGCACATTTCTGAAGTGTCAGCAGAGATTGTGTTAATTAGCAGGGATGCAAACACATCAGGGGTGAAAACGGTGATAAAGATGTGAGACATCCCATACCAATAATTATATACAATATTATAAAAAATGTTTAGTGTCAAATGAATTCATTGTGTAAAAAAATTGTTTGAAATTAATGAATGAACACTTTTGTCCAGAGTTAAACAAATCTCTATCAAATACACTTTAAAAGTCACTTGTCGTCACCTACTGCCATAATATAATCTTTATTTGAAGAGTAACGTTAGTTTTAACCCTTTAAACCCGAACTGTTCCGCCGGCGGGCAACCCCCTCCCCCGCGAAAAAATTCATAATCATATTACTAAGCAACCACTAGGAGGAATGACACAAAAGAGGTATCATTTTAAAGCTTAGAAACTCAGCTTTTTAATGCAACCAGTCATTGCTTTCAACTCTTAACGATTGCTGAGTTATCACTCTAAAACAGAGTGTACCACCCGCGGGCAAATCATACCTATAAAAATATTAATAATCATATTTTTCAAAACTCCAGCCTTCTTCATCACAAAATAGGTGTCATTTGAAAGCTTAGAGTCTGAATTTTACAATGAATGTAAGCACTTTGAATAAATCCAAAGTACTGCAGAGTTATTTACTGAAAAGTAAAAAAAAATTTTTTCATCATTTATGATTTTGTAATTATTATTATGTTCGCCAATGTGTCAAATGCATCATATAGCTCAGATAATCATGTGTTATATGTCATTTGAAAGGTCTCATGGAGTAGAATACAACGAGCATAATTGTTTTGGGCTTTGACTAAACTTGAGTGATTTTTTTGCAGGTCATTTACTCATTTTGATCACTGCTGCAAAATCAGTGTTTATATCACGGTCTGCTAAAATTGTTCCGAGGTGGTTCATTCCATTTTACACAGGGGCTATTTACCCCACATTATTATGTTTCTTGGGTCTGCACTATTCCCTACAAACCAAACAAACCAGGGTGCCTTTATTTGTTGCTTAGTGATGGTTGTGTTGAAGTAAGCCAGAAATGCACAGATCCCGCTCAATTCGGCTATATTTAATAGTCATATTGAAGTTGAGTATGTTCGCTAAATCTGTGCAGATTACATAAACTTTGCCAGCAAATTGAGTGAACATAATTTATGAAGCATAACCTGCCAGATTTCCAAGAGATTTGACACTCTTACCCTCCACAGTTGATTTTTACATACATTTTACCAGTCAAACCCTGCCATTATGAAATCACACAGAACATCTTGTGTGTGTGTAAAAGCAAAATGTTTAATTACATTGGAGTTATGACAATGTAGTATAGTAGAGCTCAACTAAAGTTGTATTCTTTGGCAAAATGGTAATGTTAGTGTAACCCTGATGAAATGAAAGGAGTGGTTCCAATTGTTTTCAATTTAGTAACACATTTTTCCATAAAGGAAGCTTGAAAAAGAAGTAGTAAGATCATTAAGAACATAAAAATAAATAAATAAATTGGTTCATTTATTTTATTGAAAGAAAACAATAGCGATCATACCAATCAGAGCTCCTTGTCATCGTGCACTTTGCTGATTGATAAGCATGTGCATTGGCAGAAGTGATGAGTATAACCGAGAAGGAGAGACATGATCTGATCTCTGCGATCCGTCTTGAAGCAAAACAGCTTCAAACTCTCATAAAAGTGAACGAGAGTGTTAAAGTTCGTCATTTCAACCATCCAATATCCGGGGAAGATTGAATACCAAATCATATTTTTCCATGTGAGTCATAAAATTGATGGTAAATAGAAAATGTGTTTAAATAAATTCATAGGATTCGGAATAATGCTTAGATATACAGTAAACCTGCATTTATTCTCTTTTTCGTCGATTGTCGAACTAAACAGTTGCAAATGTCGTAGTAAACTACGTGATTGGTCGTTGCAGTTCACTGACGCCATTGCAGGCCACATGTGCCTGTGATCAACACGTGTTGTGATTGACACGTGCCTGTGTAAGAGAAAAAGAAACGAGAATAAGAGGTAAAACATGTCATTCTTTCTAAGATGATAGTTTTGTGTGTTAGATAATTTAATTATTTTACTCTTAGTAGTAAAGTGTATTTATAGTGAACCGCGTGGTTATCTGTTCATTAGTTCACCGACGCCATTGTCGGCCACATGTGCGAGAAGCACATGTTTGTCTAGAGAGTTCGATTTATTGAGCTAAATGATTATATATCATTCCAGAGAGAAAGATGATACTTGCAATTGTATACAGGGAGTGCAGAATTATTAGGCAAATGAGTATTTTGACCACATTATCCTCGTTATGCATGTTGTCTTACTCCAAGCTGTATAGGCTGGAAAGCCTACTACCAATTAAGCATATTAGGTGATGTGCATCTCTGTAATGAGAAGGGGTGTGGTCTAATGACATCAACACCCTATATTAGGTGTGCATAATTATTAGGCAACTTCCTTTCCTTTGGCAAAATGGGTCAAAAGAAGGACTTGACAGGCTCAGAAAAGTCAAAAATAGTGAGATGTATTGCAGAGGGATGAAGAAGTCTTAAAATAGCCAAGCTTCTGAAGCGTGATCATCGAACAATCAAGCGTTTCATTCAAAATAGTCAACAGGGTCGCAAGAAGCGTGTGGAAAAACCAAGGCGCAAAATAACTGCCCGTGAACTGAGAAAAGTCAAGCGTGCAGCTGCCAAGATGCCACTTGCCACCAGTTTGGCCATATTTCAGAGCTGCAACATCACTGGAGTGCCCAAAAGCACAAGGTGTGCAATACTCAGAGACATGGCCAAGGTAAGAAAGGCAGAAAGTCGACCACCACTGAACAAGACACACAAGCTGAAACGTCAAGACTGGGCCAAGAAATATCTCAAGACTGATTTTTCTAAGGTTTTATGGACTGATGAAATGAGAGTGAGTCTTGATGGGCCAGATGGATGGGCCCGTGGCTGGATTGGTAAAGGGCACAGAGCTCCAGTCCGACTCAGACGCCAGCAAGGTGGAGGTGGAGTACTGGTTTGGGCTGGTATCATCAAAGATGAGCTTGTGGGGCCTTTTCGGGTTGAGGATGGAGTCAAGCTCAACTCCCAGTCCTACTGCCAGTTTCTGGAAGACACCTTCTTCAAGCAGTGGTACAGGAAGAAGTCTACATCCTTCAAGAAAAACATGATTTTCATGCAGGACAATGCTCCATCACACGCGTCCAAGTACTCCACAGCGTGGCTGGCAAGAAAGGGTATAAAAGAAGAAAATCTAACGATATGGCCTCCTTGTTCACCTGATCTGAACCCCATTGAGAACCTGTGGTCCATCATCAAATGTGCGATTTACAAGGAGGGAAAACAGTACACCTCTCTGAATAGTGTTTGGGAGGCTGTGGTTGCTGCTGCACGCAATGTTGATGGTGAACAGATCAAAACACTGACAGAATCCATGGATGGCAGGCTTTTGAGTGTCCTTGCAAAGAAAGGTGGCTATATTGGTCACTGATTTGTTTTTGTTTGGTTTTTGAATGTCAGAAATGTATATTTGTGAATGTTGAGATGTTATATTGGTTTCACTGGTAATAAATAAATAATTGAAATGGGTATAAATTTGTTTTTTGTTAAGGTGCCTAATAATTATGCACAGTAATAGTCACCTGCACACACAGATATCCCCCTAAAATAGCTAAAACTAAAAACTAAAACTTCCAAAAATATTCAGCTTTGATATTAATGAGTTTTTTGTTCATTGAGAACATGGTTGTTGTTCAATAATAAAATTAATCCTCAAAAATACAACTTGCCTAATAATTCTGCACTCCCTGTATTTAGCGTTGTTTTTGAACATTTAGATTGTGAATGGGAAATTGTTCTTGAAATTGAATTCACTAAGAGAATGTTCTGGTCTGTTATCAGGCCAAGTTTTTCCTTGTGTTTTTCTTTTTTTTCTTTTCTTTCTTGAACCTACGGATTCACGGATACCCTTGCGATCGTCTCCGACATCTCATGGATCTTCATATTTGATGGCGAGCCACCCAGATCGATTGTTGGAGAATTAAAACGACGCATCATAGAACTGAGAACGATATCCTTCTGATTATTATCCTTGTTTGTAAAAACAGGACAATGTGATTTAGAGAACTGTTAAGTTTCTTTCATCAGAGAGAAACAATGAGAAAAGAGATTGATCATTGTTTCTGAGAACATTGAACTGTTGCTATCACTCTTCTGATGATATCAAGATCCTCAATTGGAACTGTGTTGAGAGGAAGATTATCCTTTTGTTTGATCTTTGTTTTATTCTTTTCTTTATTTTCTGAGATTGAGTGACTGATTCCTTTGTATTGTTTGGGGTAGATATAGAAGAGTGCACTCAAGGGAATTTGTATAGTTAATTTGATTGTATGATTGTTGTATTTGAATTTCTTTTATTTTCATTTGGCAGATTTAATTCTAATTTTCCAATTGAAATTTGATCCTGTGTGTCTGTTGTTTCTCACACAACCCGTCACCTCCTGCTTCGAATCCTAGCCTTCCAATCAATTCACTTAATTACAGAATAAATTTATCAAAATTCTAAACCAGTGACGTAAGCGCTACACACGCTACATTAGCCTTATACAAGTTGCATTTGCAATAAAAAGTATGTAACGCTAACAATGTTAAAATGAAAACAAGTCATTCATGTCAGGCTTATTAACAGTCCCAAGCTTTACATACCAAAACTTACGTCAATTAAATTAAGGTTATCATAACACTACTTTATGAGATTCTTACGTTAAGACATATAGGCAGACCAAGCAGAGATGGCCCTCTTCAGTCGTGCATTCACTCTTTCCAGAATTGCTGCATGGGTGCGAAGCCAGGAGGGTCAGAGGATTTTTTTTTTTGGACAACTAAAAAGGTGTGATTCCCATGATTTGATTCACAGTGACCCAGTCCAAAGACTTTTTCTCTCCCCCCCCCCCCCCCCCCCCCCCCCCCCCCCCCCCCCCCCCCCCCCACTTCAATCCCATAAAACACTTTCTCATTGGATCGATCCACAACAAACCAGTCTCCATAACAGCATGATGAATCCACTCTTCAACCAGATGGAACTGGATTAAATATTTTGAATGTTCCAATCCCAATCCGACTTCTGACCTGTAATACTGCCTGAATCATAATCATGCACTGTTCATTTGTTGGCCAGAGGAGAATTGGCCTCCTTCCAACTGAGCCTGGTTACTCCCAAGGTTTTTTCTCCATTCTGTCACCTGTCGGAGTTTGGGTTCCTTGCCACTGTCGCCTCTGCCTTGCTTATTTGGGAACACCTACGATTCAATATTACTTACTATTACTATTATAATATTATTCTACATTACTGATCAGCCTGCATTGACACCATTTGTTTGCAAACTGAACTGAGCTGGATGATGACATCACAGTTTTCTCATTTATTAATAACTAATGATTTTTAATGGAAATGAATTAATACTGAACTTACTTAAGTGGGACAATAACACTATTTTCTTCCATTGCTGCTCAACAGCCAAAAGAAACTTTGTTATATTATTTACCTGTTATCAATGTAAAGCTGCTTTCAAACAATCTGCATTGTAAAAAGCACTTAAATGAATAAAAGTGAAAAAAAAAAGAAAAAAAAAAACATTTGAACTAGAGTTTGTACTTACAAGGTTATCGATCTTTAAAGATGTTTTAATCTCCCCATGCAACTTATGCAGTCTGGACTCAGCAGAAACTTCTATAGTTGAAGAATTGAAAGAGTAAAATACAATATACTAACAAGTATAATTACAATGTGATAATTTGGTGATTATCGAAGGGCTGCATAGCATATCCTCATTATACCTTTTCAAAAACACTTGCCTTAAAAAACAAAAACAAAAAAAAACATGTATTACTATTGTCTTACCTTTTCTCTTGTCACCTTTTCTATCATCTCTCTTTCCATCTTTTCCTAACCTGCAAAAAAGAAAATTAGACGCATAACCATATGATTTTTAGACACAACCATGATTTTTAAAGTAAGATCTAAAGCAGCGATTCATGTTTTGCTTTGCCATTTAAAATCCATGTTAAAAAATGTTACAATGTGATATTATAGGGGTGAAAAGACTACTAAATTATTATAATGTTTGTTAATATTGTACTTGTGTAGACAAATACACTTATGGCTAACTACGCATGTAAGAGAAATGAGCTAGGTTATTATTGTTATGTTAAACACAAGCCAGGACACAGGGAATAACATATTGTAAATTTTACTTCCTGTTTTGTCCCTAGTAAGTCCTGCTAAAAAGGTCATCATTTTAAATGTACCCCCGTTTCTAGAAAATGAACTAGGGAGACACGGAAAATTAGTATCTCCGATCAAAATGATTCCTATCAGCTGTAAGTCTCTTCATCTTAAACACGTTGTGTCTTTTAGGAGACAAGTGCACATGATTCTTAAAAAGAGTGATGAGGAACTGAACATCATTTTTAAGTTTAATGTTGATGATTTTGATTACACTGTGCATGTAACATCAGAAACGATGAAATATTTTGGGTGTGGAACTGTAGGTCATATGATTCACTCGTGTCCGGAGAGAGTAGGTTAATCGAGTCGGTCAGCTGATGCTAATGCAGCAGAACCGCTGTCAGATCGGGCCGAAAGCAGGGGCCATTTACCGGACGAACCACAGAGAACTACACAGGTTTCACAAGAAGAAATACAAGGTGTTAGCGATCAGGAGAATGAGGAAAATGGAAGACTTGGCGAGTAAACAAAGTGAACAAAACATACATGATGATGTAAATGTTGGTTGCACCGTAGCGGAGTCAGTGTTGTTTAATGAGGAAGATGTTTTGAAGGAGGTGGATTTTTCTAAAATGTAAGGGGAAAAATCCAGAAAACACAACATCAAACACTGAAAAACTTACAAATTTGTCAAAGACGAATCAAATGAGTTCATCTCAGTCAGATGACGGTTTGATGAATACACAAGTTCATCAAAAAGTCATGTTTGTGGAGACACACAGATGGATGTCGATGTGGCGCTTACTCTTTCACCAGAATTCAGTCTTTTTTACAAAAAACAAAAGGCATGAGATCAATGAAAATTGATGATTTATTCCCAGACTTAAAGTTGTTCCATGACTCAGTTAAACTCTTCTTGAAAAATGCATAACACCCCGGCCAACCGATTTTCACTGAAGAAGTTTTTTGGCTAAAAAGTGCAAATAGCAAATGATGGTTAAGTGTCTTTTGTTTTCCTTATTTTTTTTATGTTAACATCTCTGTTTTCAGTAAATGCCGCTTTACTTTTAGTATGTGTGACATAAAGCTGGGCTCTTTAAACATTAATGGTGCCAGAGAGGATGTGAAGAGAGCTTCTCTATTCAACCTGTTTAAGGTTAAGAATGTGAATGTCCCTTATTTACAAGAAACGCACAGTACAGCAGAGAATGAAACTGTATGGAAAAAAAAGAATGGGATGGGGAAGTTTTTCTCAGCCATAACACTAGTAGCAGTGGTGGAGTTGGTATCTTGTTTGCTAGAGATTTTTTACCTTTTTTCTTGTGTCACTGAGGAAGTTATTCAGCGTCACTTATTAAAAATACAAGCTGTATTTGAAAATGTAAAATTGACTTATTAATGTATGTGCTCCAACTGTAGGTACTGAAAGAGTGGTCTTTTTAAACACTCTAAATACTGTAATGAGCAACTGTAGTGACGATGGATACATGCTTCTGGGTGGTGATTTTAACTGCACTGCAGATACAAGTTTGGATAGAAATCACCTAGGACCACATGGAGCCAGTAAAAATGTCTTGAAGTTAATTGAGGCAAATGATCTACAGTTGTGTTCAAAATTATTCAACCCCCACTGAAATTGATTGTTTTGGCCGGTTTGACATTGATTTTGATCATTCAGTCATCCTGCTTACAATTAAATCAAAGAGGCACGTGTAGGTCAGACAAATATAACATAACATTTATAATGAAATAACCACAAATGTCTTTTCTCTGCTCACATCATTATCAGTTTTATTCAACCCCCAAGTGACATTCAATCTTAATACTTAGTACAACATCCTTTTACAGTTATAACAGCTTTTAAACGTGAAGCATAGCTTGACACAAGTGTCTTGCAGCGAGCTACGGGTATCTTCGCCCATTCATCATGGGCAAAAGCCTCCAGTTCAGTCACATTCTTAGGCTTGCGCACTGCAACTGCTTTCTTTAAGTCCCACCAGAGGTTCTCAATCGGATTTAAGTCTGGTGACTGCGATGGCCATTTCAAAATGTTCCAGCCTTTAATCTGCAACCATGCTCTAGTGGACTTGGAGGTATGCTTGGGATCATTGTCCTGTTGAAAGGTCCAACGTCTCCCAAGCCTCAGGTTTGTGACGGACTGCATCACATTGTCCTCCAATATCTCCTGGTACTGAAGAGAATTCATGGTACCTTGCACACGCTGAAGCTTCCCAGTACCTGCAGAAGCAAAACAGCCCCAAAGCATGATTGACCCCCCGCCATGCTTCACAGTAGGCAAGGTGTTCTTTTCTTCATAGGCCTTGTTCTTCCTCCTCCAAACATAGCGTTGATCCATGGGCCCAAACAGTTCTAATTTTGTTTCATCAGTCCACAGAACACTATCCCAAAACTTCTGTGGTTTGTCCACATGACTTTTGGCATACTGCAGTCGACTCTTCTTATTCTTTGGAGACAGCAAGGGGGTGCGCCTGGGAGTTCTGGCATGGAGGCCTTCATTACGCAGGGTGCGCCGTATTGTCTGAGCAGAAACTTCAGTACCTACATCTGACAAATCTTTTCTCAGTTCCTCAGCAGTCACACGGGGACTTTTCTCCACTCTACGCTTCAGGTAGCGCACAGCAGTCGAAGTCAGCATCTTCTTTCTGCCACAACCAGGTAGCGTTTCAACAGTGCCCTTTGCCTTGAATTTGCGAATGATGCTTCCTATGGTGTCTCTTGGTATGTTTAACATCTTTGCAATCCTCTTATAGCCATTGCCCTTCCTGTGAAGAGTAATCACCTCTTCTCTTGTCTTCCTGGACCATTCTCTTGACTTCACCATGTTTGTAACCACACCAGTAAATGTCTAGAAGGAGCTGAGTATCACAGTCATTTTAAAGCTGCCTAATTGGTGCTTATTAGGCTTTATTGCTGCTCCCTGACATCCACAGGTGCTTTCAATACCTGATTGAAAACACTTCAATGGACCTCTGTTCTTCAGAGTGGTAGTCTTTAAGGGGTTGAATAATTGTGTCAATGAAGAATTCACAAAAGAAACATTTACTACTGTATTACAAAACCAATTGATGTCATTTTAGTTGCATATGCTTCTTTAAGAAGTCCTTGTAGGATTTCATTCTGAATTCAATTACAAATGTACTCTAAATTCTCTAAAACCATTTACAGCATTGGGGGGTTGAATAATTTTGAACACAACTGTATGTGATGTTTGGAGGTTTTCATAAAACTCAGCGTCAAAATACTTGGACTCATGTTAAAGATATTTCTTTGGCTTGATAGATTTTATTGCTTCAAACATCAGAATAATGTACTTAAGGGTTGTTCATTACGCCCAGTTGGTATCTCAGATCATTCACTTGTACAAGTTTCCATCTTTATTAAAGATGTGAAATGCAAAAGTGCCTATTGGCATTTTAATGTATCCCTGCTTTCCGATAGTGCTTTTAAAGATACTTTTAAGTTTTTTTGGAGTGAATATGCAAAGACAAAATCTGAATATACTTATTTACAACAGTGGTGGGAT
Organism: Opsariichthys bidens; assembly: GCA_037194245.1. NCBI lineage: Eukaryota > Metazoa > Chordata > Actinopteri > Cypriniformes > Xenocyprididae > Opsariichthys > Opsariichthys bidens. The sequence goes on from CM074293.1 coordinate 18,483,724, forward strand.
ATAGGGAAGGGCAAGATAAAACAGTTGTGCTTACAATATACTCTCAATGTTTACAAGGGACATGACTCGGTCTATGAAAAATTTGGAAAGCGAAATAGTGAAACTGCAAGATCTGGCAGACTCCACGGGAGAAAAAGAACATTTTAAATTTCTTAAAAGAAAAAAAGTTAATTTTATCTAACCTATTGGGTTTTTCTGCACAGGGTGCTCTGGTCCGTTATCGTTATCAAGACATTGTGAAAATGGATGCACCTTCTCATATTTTTTTGGTCTTGAACGGAAAAATGGACAAAAGTGCTTGAGTGCTTATGCACTCTTTGTGGCCCAGTACTGGGTAGTGGCTGCAAGACTCTGTGAAAATCTGTAAGAGTGCAGTTGCTTTTTATGAAAAACTTTAAGAAAGAGTCTTTCTATGAAGGCTTACCCAAGGCGTCTGAGGAGGCCAATGCAGAGTTGGACACAAAAATCTCTGCCGATTAACTTTTTTCTGCGTTGCAGAGCCTAGAGAACGGTAAGGCTCCAGGCATTGGCCTTACTGTTGACTTTTATAAAGTGTTCTGGCCTGTGATTGGCAAAGATTTGCAGCTTGTGCTCAGAGACATTTTAAGTAAAGGACTTTTACCTTTGAGCTGCAGGAGAGCGATTCTGACCCCTTTTTCTGGGACCATCTTCACTGGATTCCACAGAGCCTCTTGTTCCTGCCAAAGGAGGGAGGGAGGGCAAGGACTGATTCATCTCGCTAGTAGGGGTGCTGCTTTCCGACTCAGTTTCATTCAGAGGATCCTTGTTGGGCCTGTAGACCTTGTCTGGAGACCTTTAACCAGAACCATATTGACTCGAGGCGGAAATTTGGGTGTTGCTGAGCCTTTGTTTTTGATGGACCTGAGCGCTCATAAACAGTCCAGCCTCCCAAAGTTTTACCAAGGTTTGTTCACTGTGTGGAGGATGTTCCACAAAAAGAAAATGAGAAGCTGTGAGTCCTTGTCATGGCTTGTGACAGTTACGGAAAGACCACACAGTAAATATGGTCTTGAGTGGTGAATGTATTCTCGCACACACACATATAGAGACTGCTAACTGATACAAGAGTTTATTTGGATTATCAGTCAACATGAGTAAATGAAATACCTGTGAAATATTTGTCGTGTTGTTTGTCCTATGATTTTAGAGTCCCGATGGGAAACAGTGGAGGAATCGTTGGTTCCACTAAAGTTGGAATCTTCCATTTGGTAATTGAGCGGGGGTGTTTCAGAGACAACGCAGCCGAGCTGTTACTGTTATATTCTGTTCAATTTAGTGGAAATATCAATGATTCTGTTGCATAAGAGTAGAATTATGTATTTTGAATATTATAACATCATGTTTCTTTTAGACTCTATATTTATGGATAAAATGTGTAGTGTGTTAGTGCATTATTTGGCTACGTTTGAACGAATAGCCGTGGCGTGTCGGTGGCTAACAACCGACTGGGCAGTTAGGTTAGTGCCCCTCCTGACAGGCAAAGCTAGGGCTGCATGTGTGTATATGGATATGGTAGAGTCACTTGATTATGACAGTGTCAAGGCAGCCATTCTTGCTAAGTATGTCATAAATTCAGAGTCCTATCGTCTTCAGTTCCGGTCTACAGAGGTAAGGGAAGATGAAACCTCAAAGGAGTTGTATGCCAGACTTAAAGAACATTATTCGAAATGGGTGCAGCCACAGCATCATACTAAGGAGGAGATTGGGGAGGTAATTATTTTGGAACAGTTTTTGCGTATGCTAGCCCCTGATCTTCAAATGTGGATTAAGGAGAGAGATTCTGCCTCTGCTGCAAGCTTAGCAGACACCTTTTGATAGTTTGACGCAAGACTCAGCCATGGACATTCAAGCGGTGGAAGGCAAGTTAAAGACTCAAACAGGCTACCACATTCCTTCCCAACTACAGTGAGATCCATCAGTGAAGGTAAGTCTGTGAGTGATAAGGTTGGTTTCTGTCAAACAAAGCCCTGGGTTAGTTGGTGTGCGTAGGGGTCTTGTATGTTGTCACTGGTAGACACTGGAAGTATGCAATCACTGGTGCATTCTGACTTGGTACCTGTAAATTTGTGGAGTCATACTTCTTTAGCACAGATTTGTTGTGTTCATGGGGAGAAGAGGCAGTACCCAACTGCACGCATTCAGGTTAATGTACACGGGCAGGCTTATTTATTGGAGGTAGGTGTGGTGGATGGTTTGCCATATCCAATGGCAAATTTTTGGGCCGAGAGTTGCCTGTTTTAGTAGATGTACTTAAGGAGGACCATGACAGCATCGTAAAGGAATGCAGTGTAGCACTAACTCGGGCCAGAGCTCAGAAACAAAATGCAGATAGCCAGGACCTGAGTATGTTACCTTACTTTGGAGTAGACTTGTAATCCAAGCCAGGTAAGTCTAGGAAACCTAAGACAAAGAAGATTAGGGAAACTCCGTTTTGCAGTAACACATGGTGATGAACCACTTGTAGAAGTGTCTGGGCCCCATAGAAATCCCAAAGGGGATTGGGTTGTTGCAGCAAGAGGATTCGGTGATTGGTCCCCTCTATAGGCAGGCTCAGGAAGGAGTGCAAAACAGTGACTGTAGAGCAGCTAGTTCAGGGAATCTGATGTTTATTAAAGATGGGGTGTTATATAAAGGGAAGGGAATCGATGCACGAAGTGGTCCCTCAGAAGGTAAGAGACATTGTGCTTAAATTGGGCTGGCCATTTAGGAAGACGTCAGCTCGGATTAGCACCCATTTTTTTTTTGGCCCAATATGAATAAAGATGTGACGGAATTTTGTAGAATGTGTCAGAAGACTGCCACTAGAGGTTCCCCTCTAGCTCCGTTAGAGTCATTTCCAGTAATTGGTGTGCCCTTTGAACAGTTAGGAATGGATGTGGTAGGTCCATTAGAGCGAAGTAAAACTGAAAATCGCTTTATGTTAGTAGTCACAGATTACGCAACAAGGTATCCGGAGGTTTTTCCTCTCAAGACAGTCAAGGCTAGGACAGTTGCAATTTGTCTCCTGCAGTTGTTCTCGCGGGTGGGTTTTCCCAAAACGATATTGACTGATCAAGGATCAAAACTTCATGTCCAAGCTTTTGCGACAAGTGTACTGTTTGTTGGGTATTAAGGGCATAAAAACCACACCTTATCATCCGCAGACTGTTGGTTTGAAGGAGAGATTCAATCAAACGCTTAAACAAATGTTGCGGAAGTATGTGAGTGAATCTGGAGCTGACTGGGATCAGTGGATTCCATACCTATTATTTGCTTACCGGGAGGTCCCTCAGTCTTCTACTGGCTTCTCGCCTTTTGAGTTGCTATATGGCTGGGAGGTGCGAGGTCTGTTGTCCCTGCTGAAGGAGACTTGGATGGGAGGCTAGGAGACTACAGAGACTCAACCTGTTCTCTCTAATGTTCTTCAGATGCGAGAGAACTTGGAGATCATGACTCAGCTAGCCCAGTCAAACCTAGCCCAAGCACAACAACATCAGCAGCAATATTTTGATCAAAAGGTCAAAGTTAGAAGTTTTGAGACTGGAGAGAGGGTGTTGGTAATGTAGTAACACTAGTAAACTGCTCGCCAAATGGCAGGGACCGTTTGAAGTGGTCCGTAAGCTTGGACCTACCACGTATGAGGTTGACAACTTAGGGAAGAAGCATTCAAGGCGGGTGCTACATGTTAATTTGCTCAAGAAATGGCATGAGAGACTCTCTCAAGTGGCTGATGTGTTCATGATTCGTCAGGTGGAGGATGAAGATGAGGTGGAGGAACAATACTTACCACTGCCTTTAGCAAACACCGTTGACCTCAGTCATCTCTCATCCTTTCAACAGTCGCAGCTTCTGACAATTTGTAGCATTGGGGTGTGCCAAGAGAAACTGGGGCGCACCACTATGATTCAGTAACATGGCTGTTAAAAGAACCTGTAGTCAAGGCACTCATATTATTATAGAACATTTAGCGGGATCTTTTGTGATGAAGTTGTTCTGTTTAACTGGGATTGTTACACGGAGACATGTGGTTGATATTTGTGGACCTAATTTAACTGATGCTGAAAGTCTTGCATCTCATGTTGGAATTAGATCAATCGGGATCAATTAGGATCATAAGTCAAATGCTCAACAATTGGAAATGTGAACTTACAAAAACTGTACTTTCTCTGTTAAATGACTATTATAATGAATACTGTCAACCAATGCTTGATGATCCTTTACCTGAATTTACACTTGTTCCTGATTTTAAAGATTGCACTGGCCAATTGTTAGAGTCCAGAGAGACTCTCATAAATAAGTTTGATGTCATTGGAGGAAAAATAATGTACGAAATGTTTGTTAAAGTTTTAAATAAAGGCAAACTAAGTGGTCGGGTTGATACTCCTCGGAGGGCTCATTTAGGGCTTGACAATGAGATCAGACCTGTGTGGAGAGCAATATACAAACCACCGTTGACAAAAAGGGTAGGGGATTTACAATGGAAAATCCTACACGGTAATGTGGCTGACAATGCTTTTATTTTTGTTATTAATCCCAGTGTAAGTGAAAATTGTCCTTTTTGTTTGCAGAGGGAAACTGTTTATCACTGTTTTTTAGATTGAGGCAGACTGTGTTCTTTTGTTCATTACTTACAAAAATGTTTTTGTAAGCTGCCAATGCCATCTAATAAAGTTTTGTTATCTAATGTTCCGCCTTTCTTAACTGACGAAAAAATTAAAATGTTTCAATTGTGGAGAGGTGGGTCATTTAATTCGCACATGTCCCAGTAAAGTGATTGACAGATCAGTGGTTGTAGATGGAGCGGGTAATGTTGGTGACTCGACTGAAGCCGGACCGTCAAACGCTGCTCCGTCTGAGACAGAATCCGGTAAAAAGAAAGTGAGAGATGGCGCAAGTGTGTGCGTGAGTGAGAGTATAACAGCTAAGATAACTGACTCCAAGAGAATGGTAGAAAAAAGCAGCTCAGTAAATGCTGATACTCAGATCTCTATATCTGTTACAGAGACTAGTTAGAGACAAGAGAGAGTTATGCAAAGAGGTGATGTTGTGAATAATGTTATGGAATCTGATTTCCTTTGGAATGGTTTTGAAATGGAGGTAGAACACAGTGAATTTAAAGTTCCAGCAAAAAGGAAAAAAGCTGACGATTTTCAAGCTGTGAAAGGCAAAGAAAGCAGATGTGGAGGATGGTGATTATGATGATGAAATGGAAAGCAGTAGCAAATCCTCTGATTCTAGCATTAATTTGTCTCAGAACGATTTTTCTATCCGAATCTATGAAGCTGAGGATATTAAACTTTTTCTTAGGGCTAATAAAACAAAAGAGGGGTGCATGTAACGGATTATTTTCCAGACACGAAGCAGTTTGTTGACAAAACTAGGCGTTTCATGTCGAAAGGTTTGTTTACAAACAAAGAGATATACCGGTTAAAAAAAGATAGTGAGAGGACCTTCGGCTGGGGATGTCAATGAAACAAGCGAGAAAACCTAATTTTATGATCATGAATATAGTGTGCATGAGTACAATTTTGATTAAAATTTGAAATTTGATTATTTTTTTAAACGTGTGAGATGAATATTGCAACAATAAATGTTAATGGTTTAAGGTAAATGAATAAGAGAGCTGAAGTGTTTGAGATGGTTAAACAAAAAAAAGTTGTCGCCATGTTGCATGAAACTGTTGTTTTTGTTCGCTGTTTTGAGTCACAACACCTCACTCAGTGGAGAGGTTGCTATCCTTTTTGCAAAACATTGTATTCCTAACACTTATCAGGTTAAGGAAGTTGTCAAGGGCAGGCTTCTAAAAGTAAGAGCCACCTTTGAGAAATATATTTTTACTTGTGTGTATGTCCCTACTTCAGCTATAGAAAGAATGGTGTTTTTAAATCTTTGTTCTGTTATGCAGAAATGTTGTACTGAAGAGTATTTATTTCTGGGTGATGATTTTAACTGTACAGAGTCAATTTTGGATCAAAATCATATTGAACCCCATTTACCCTCTATGTCACACTTTCTGTCCTGTTTAGTTCATTTCTATCTAGTCTGTTTGAGTTCTAGTTAATCACCGTGTTTCTAATTAGTTAAGTCTTGTCAGCTGTCCTTGTCTAATCATCAGTGTATTTAAGTTCCTGTCTGTTTGCCTGTCACTTGTCTGTTGTTGTCTGTGCGTATCGCACACTGTCGCGCATATTACCTGTGGGAAATAAACCTGTCTGTTTTGTACGAACTCTCGTCTCCAGTCAGTCTCGGCGTTACAGTACAACAGACCTCTCAACGCAAGAAATTTAAAAAGAATGACGGACTCAGAGGCCCGGCCACACCTGGATTACCTGGGCTGGATGCTCCGAGGTCGGAGTGGGAGTTGATGACTTCGGAGTCCCGGAGTTTACGCGAGCGGGTCAGTCCATCACAGAGCCAGGAGCAGACCTCAACCTCATTGACCTGTGGACCGCGGATCCTATCCCAACCCAAGTCCCCACCCTCGAGTCTTCATCAGTGCTTCCAGTTCCGTCAAGAAGGCACCAGTCTGTTCCCGTACCCTTCTCCCCGATCCCGTCGCCAGTGCTGGCTACAGCCAGCCCCCTGGATCCGTTGGTCCCCCTGGTGTCATCAAGCTCCTCGGCTCTGCCCCCGCCACTCTCTCCGTGCGGCTCCTTACCAGCACCTCGGGCTTCTCCTCCACCAGTCCAGCTTGAGGCGGAGTCCCCGGCTTCTCTTCGGGCCTCCAGGCCTGCGATGCCACTTCGACCCGTCAGCCCGTCACCATCACCTCGACTCACACCTCTCTCATCAACTCCTCGGCCCGTCAGCCCAGAAGCTCCACTGGGCTTCCTCGGTCCTCCAGTTCGGCCTCCGGGGGTCGACGCACAGCTTCCGCCACGGACTTCCGGGTTGGCGGCTACACCTCCACCCGTCACCCCTACGCCGTTAGCAAGCTCCTCCCTCCCTTCAACCTCCCTGTCATCCTCGGTCACCACAGCGTCACCCCGGTCTGCCAAACCAGCGTTGGCACCTCGGCCCCGTGAATCAGCGGCTCGGCGCCAAGCTTCCGGGTCGGCGGTGTCACCGAGGTCCGTCGGCCAGGAAGTTCCGCCTGTGCCTTCACCTGCCGCCATGGTTCCGCTGCCGTCGATTGGCCCCAGGTCGTCATCCTGCCCTACGTTCTGGACTCCTTCCTGGCTCCTCCCACTGTCTACTCCACCATGGTATCCAGTACCAACGTCACCAGTAGGCATCCTGTCACCAGCGCCACGCCCTCCACCAAAGCCTCCACCTTTCCTCTTCATAAACTCTGTTACGGCACGAAGACAGGCCTTTTCGGAGGGGGCGTAATGTCACACTTGTATGTCCTGTTTAGTTCATTTCTGTCAAGTCTGTTTTCTAGTTAATTACCATGTTTCTAATTAGTTAAGTCTTGTCAGCTGTCCTTGTCTAATCATCAGTGTATTTAAGTTCCTGTCTGTTCCTGTCACTTGTCTGTTGTTGTCTGTGCGTATCGCACACTGTCGCGCCTGTGGGAAATAAACCTGTCTGTTTCGTACGAACCCTCGTCTCCTGTCAGTCCCGGCGTTATACTCTCGTAATAGTTTAATTCAACTTGTAAAAATACATGAACTGTGACATTTGGAGACAATTTAATGGAACACAAAAGCAATACACCTAGACCCATGTTAATGACAATGTTATCTCTTTGGCTAGGTTAGATCGGTTTTTATGTATATAAACATCATTGTAATATAGCTCAAAGATGTTTAATTACCCCATTAGGTTTTACTGATCACAGGATGGTACAGTGTTTTGTGTTTTTGAACTCTGTTAAACCAAAGAGTGCATACTGGCAGCTTAACGTAAACATGTTAAGTGACAAATATTTAAGAGAAATGTTTAAGGTGTTTTGGGGTGAGTTCAAAACCACAAAGGAAACTTTTATCTCTTTAAGACAATGGTGGGATTTCGGAAAGATGAAACAATTTTGCATACAATATACTCAAAACGTCACTAAAGAGGCTACTTTAATTATGGACACATTGGAGGCTGATATTTTAAAACTTCAAAATTTAGCTGAGTCAACTGGAGCTCAAAGCTATTTTAACTCTTTAGTAGGGTTGGGTACCGTATGTACCGGATGTCGGTACCGAATGTCGGTGCCACTTAAATGCCTGAAGTGATTGAAATATTTGTCCTCTGGTGCTATGACACGGATGTAAAAAGCATCAGATTCATCAACACGACTGATTGCAAGTTAAATTTAAATACTGCTTTCATGTGGAGTCAGAATGCTCGGAAAAATTATTTCCCGAATGAGAAAACTCATTTGAACGTTGGAAAGCTTTGATGATACAAATCACAATTCGTCGGGAAGTGAGACCATCCGTGAAGCGCGTGAGTGCAGCAACTACACTTGCGCTGATTGCAGCGCAGCAGGTGGTCTACCGTTAGCTTAGCTAGCTAAATTAAAAGCAGTGTTAATTTCGTTGACGAAGACTATGACGAAAAATGTGATGAAATATAACTGACACTTAAGTCAACGAATAAAAACGAGACGAAAATATTAGGGCGAGACGAATGGAGAAGAGATCCAATCAGAGCGAATCTTTGAGGGTAGGTTGATCTCTGCAGAAGCAAGCAGAAGAGCCGCGGGCAACAAACGCAGCAGCAGCAGTGACACAGGAGGAGAAGATGAGTTTGCAGAACTTTGCACAGTTCCGAGGACGGTTGCACAACAGTTAGATTATTTAACGTTACATTATATTTAGTTTGCACAGTCTTAGTTACACAGCTCTGGGCCGGGTTTCCCGATAACGATGTATCTTAGCTCTTAAGAGCGCTTTCTACGTGCAAGGTTACGAAAAAAAGCACTTAACGAGAACGCGCTCCAAGTGCTACTCAAGTGTCGGAGTCCATTCGCGAATGCTGAAATATAACCTTATATGGAATCGTATTGTGAACATTTAACCTAATAATTGTCATCTGTTTTGGATTAGTTTTCGTGCACGTCAGCGACAGACTTTTTTTAATTCATCCCTATTTTGCCCAGTCTTTGAAGCATATTTCCCACATTACTTCTTTTATGATTTTTTTTGTTCATTCATTTAATTAAGATGTGTATTTCTTTTTCTTCCCTTTTTAATTATTTCATTTATAAATTCATGTGAACAAAAAACGAGCAATATAAAGTACAATCAAAACATTATTATATTACTCACGTTGCAGTGTGTTAAATCTATAAAAGTGTAATCTGCCGGTTTTCCTGCAGGTGTCCTCATAAATCTGTCTTCTTACGATCCACTTGGGGATGTACGATTACTCCAGAGCACTCGTAGTTCTATGAAGATTTTCAAGTGCTACTTAAGCTACGATGCATTTGGGAAACGCAGCCCTGGCTGATTTCAGTTGACTTTGCTCGTTAGCAACATACTAACGTTTTGCAGTGCACCCGGTCGGAGGGCAATGTCTCATGAACAACAGAAATGTCAGAGCTAGGACGAAAACGAAGAATTGACATCTAAGACTAAAACTCTTATGATATTTAGTCGACCAAAACTAGACTAAGACTAAAAGACTTAAGACTAGACTAAGACTAAAACTCTTATGATATTTAGTCGACTAAAACTAGACTAAGACTAAAAGATTTCAGATGACTAAAATATGACTAAAACTAAATGGTGTGCTATTCAAAAGACTAAGACTAAATCAGAATTTGCTGTCAAAATTAACACTGATTAAAAGCACTTAAATTAAAATGCTTAAAACTAAACGCTCCAAAGTGCGGCTATATTTCACGAGAAAGGATTCTGACACCGTGACGTGCAGCAAATGTTTTACAACAGTTGCGTGTAAAGGGGGAAACACGTCAAACCTAATGAAACATTTGAGGGCACATGGAATATGCACCGTGTTTGACAGCTTGCGGGCATCAGCTGGCACTATCAGTGTGGATGACCCCAGCCCCAGTAAGCGGGACAGTCTTCCCTTATTGTCTGCACTTTCAAACACATATCTGTGTGTGCAGGCCTCATCGACAGCATCTGAAAGAGTTTTCTCATGTGCATGACATGCAATAATTCAGGAGAGGTGTCATATGCCAGAGAAGGCAAATATGGTCATTTTTCTGCAAAAAAAAAATTGCTGAAATTTGAAGCTGTTAAATTATTGTAGTTGAGCTAGTTGGCTTAGGTTTTACTGTTGTTGTGTTTTGTATTTACTTATATATTCATGTATACTTTAAACTTTTAATATATTGTTCAATTTAAAGAACTTTTTTTGTCCAATAAAAAGGTATTCTTGACCGAGTCATCCACCATCATTTTGTGGCTTTTTTTAAAGTATTGGTTCAGGCACCGATTTGGCACCGGTATCGAACAAAACCCAAACGATACCAAACCCTACTCTTTAGTCAATAAGAAAACACAGTTGGCTGATTTGCTGGGTCTTAAAACATAGGGGGCTCTGGTCAGATCACGGTTCCAGAGGTTGAACCAGATGGATGCCCCTTCCCGATTTTTTTTTTTTCAACCTGGAGAAGAAGAATGGCCAGAGTAGGGCTATTCATGCCCTGCGCTCTGAATCTAGAAGGTTATTGTCAGACCCTGCAGAAATCCGTAAGAGCGCAGTTATCTTCTATGAAAACCTGTATAAAAATGAAGTTGGAGAAAGCTGTGAGAGTGAAAATGAGTTCTTTGATGACTTACTTCAGGTACCAGAGAAAGCAAATGCTGAAATCTCAGGTGCTCTTAGTGAGGGTGAGCTGTATAAGGCTCTCCAAGGAATGGAGTCTGGGAAGGCCCCGGGAATTGACGGTTTGCCAGTTGACTGGTACAAGTCATTCTGGGCTGAACTGAAAGAGGACCTGCTGGAGGTATTGAATGAAAGTCTGGCTGAAGGCCAGCTACCGCTGAGCTGCCACAGAGCAGTTTTAACCCTCTTGCCCAAAAATGGGGACCTTACCGACATCAAGTGCTGGCGACCTGTATCACTGCTCTGTAGAGACTACAAACTGCTTTCTAAAGTGTTGGCGAATCGTTTAGCAGGGGTGATGAATTGTGTCATCCATCCTGACCAGACCTACTGTGTAGATCGATATTTGACAACGTTTCTTTAATCCGGGATGTGTTTAAGGTCTCCATGATGCTTAATATAGACTGTGGTTTAATTTCCTTGGACCAAGAGCAGGCTTTTGCCTGCTTTTTAGAGTCTTTTTAGAGACTGATGCATATGTGTCTATGGAGTTTTTATCTTGTACTGGGAAAATGCTGTATAAGCATTGAGTGATCGTTTTTAACAAAAAAAAATGCAAGATAGGAGAATTGATACCCCATGGCGTGCTTTTCTCAAACTAGATGCAAATGGAAAACCTGAATGGGGGGCATTATATAAAACACCATTGATTAAAAGAACAGGTGACTTACAGAGGAGAATTCTTCATGGTGCTGTTGTAGTCAATTCTTTTATTTCAGTCTTGAACCCAGAGATTGGTGATGAATGTCCTTTTTGTATAGAAAGAGAAACCATATTTCACGCTTTTATGAACTGTGCTAGATTAGAAGCTTTGTTTGTGCTGCTAAAAAAATGTTTTTACATGATGTAATGAAACTTTTTCTTTGGAAGTGTTTATTCTTGGTTTTAAATATGTAAGGAAAAGAAGGTTTTCTTGTCAATTGCTTAATTTTGTATTAGGTCAAGCCAAGCTGGCTGTTTATATAAGCAGGAGAAAGAAAGTTGAACAACTTGGATCAGAATTTAGTTGTTTTATTTTCAAACATGGTACAAGCAAGGATACTGACTGATTTTAATTATTATAACTACAGTCATGGCCAAAAGTTTTGAGAATTACATAAATATTGGAAATTGGAAAAGTTGCTGCGTAAGTTTTTATAATAGCAATTTGCATATACTCCAGAATGTTATGAAGAGTGATCAGATGAATTGCATAGTCCTTCTTTGCCATGAAAATGAACTTAATCCCAAAAAAACCTTTCCACTGCATTTCATTGCTGTCATTAAAGGACCTGCTGAGATCATTTCAGTAATCGTCTTGTTAACTCAGGTGAGAATGTTGACAAGCACAAGGCTGGAGATCATTATGTCAGGCTGATTGGGTTAGAATGGCAGACTTGACATGTTAAAAGGAGGGTGATGCTTGAAATCACTGTTCTTCCATTGTTAACCATGGTGACCTGCAAAGAAACGCGTGGAGCCATCGTTGCGTTGCATAAAAATGGCTTCACAGGCAAGGATATTGTGGCTACTAAGATCAACAATTTATAGGATCATCAGCAACTTCAAGGAAAAAGGTCCAATTCTTGCAAAGAAGGCTTCAGGGCATTCAAGAAAGTCCAGCAAGTGCCAGGATCGTCTCCTAAAGAGAATTCAGCCGCGGGATCGGAGTGCCACCAGTGCAGAGCTTGCTCAGGAATGGCAGCAGGCAGGTGTGAGCGCATCTGCACGCACAGTGAGGCCAAGACAAGATGGCCTGGTGTCAAGAAGGGCAGCAAAGAAGCCACTTCTCTCCAAAAAAAACAAAAAAAAACATGAGGGACAGATTGTTTGGGGCACGAGGAAAAAGGCTTGTCAGGAGAAGAAAAGGTGAGAGCTACCATCAGTCCTGTGTCATGCCAACAGTAAAGCATCCTGAGACCATTCATGTATGGGGTTGCTTCTCATCCAAGGGAGTGGGTTCACTCACAATTCTGCACAAAAACACAGCCATGAATAAAGAATGGTACCAAAACACCCTCCAACTGCAACTTCTTCCAACAATCCAACAACAGCTTGTTGAAGAACAATGCATTTTCCACCACGATGGAGCACCGTGCCATAAGGCAAAAGTGATAACTTTTGCCTTATGGCAAAAAGTGGCTCGGGGACCAGAACGTTGAAATTTTGTGTCCATGGCCTGGAAACTCCCCAGATCTTAATCCCATTGAGAACTTGGTCAATCCACAAGAGGCGGGTGGACAAACAAAAACCCACTAATTCTTACAAACTCCAAGAAGTGATTATGAAAGAATGGGTTGCTATCAGTCAGGATTTTGCCCAGAAGTTGATTGAGAGCATGCCCAGTCGAATTGCAGAGGTCCTGAAAAAGAACGGCCAACACTGCAAATACTGACTCTTTGCATAAATGCCATGTAATTGTCGATAAAAGCCTTTGAAACGTATGAAGTGCTTGTAATTATATTTCTGTACATCACAGAAACAACTGAAACACAGATCTAAAAGCAGTTTAGCAGCAAACTTTGAGAAAACTAATATTTATGTAATTCTCAAAACTTTTGGCCACGACTGTACATGGATGATCTTGACACCTTTGAATATATTTGGTGCTGTAAGGGTGCTCTATGTTGTTTGGTTGAAACTGACGTGGTTTTTACTTTTATGTGAATCACTTTTCTATATGTGAATTAATTTTATTGATTGTATGATGATTTTCTACTGGTATTAAAGTTTTGGTAAAATCTCTCACACTTTTCCTTCAACTTTTTTGCTCTCTCTCTCTCTCTCTCTCTCTCTCTCTCTCTCTCTCACTTTTCCTTCAACTTTTGCTCTCTTTCTCTCTCTCTCCCTCACTTTTCCTTCAACTTTTTCACGCTCTCTCTCACACTTTTCCTTCAACTTTTTCGCTCTCTCTCTCCCTTCAACTCTCCCTCTCTCTCTCTGGTGGGTGTGATACTCTTCTTGAGCGGGTCACATAAGAATGTCCTTCAGTTTGTTCTGTAACTGGCATGGGCTGCCAATTATTCTCTGACTCAGTATCCAATGACGTATCCAGTATCCAGTCACTTGTTCTGATAGGAGTAGATGAGCCCGGTATCTCTGAATCACTCCATGTTCTGTGCCAATCAGATAAGCTCTTGGAGCAGACGACTGAGACACCAGAGATCCCTGCATTTTCCCCAACGGCAACCACACGTTTTGTCCTGGCTGCAAACCTGGGAGGGGCTGGGCCCTGTGACATCTGTGTTGGAAGTGTTCAAGGGCCGACAAAATCCCAGACGGTAACCGGTTAAAAGTGTGTAATCCAAATGGTGTGATGAAAGTGGTAGGAGCGACCTTTCCTTTGTCAGGGGAATTTGCCAAAACCCAGGCCTTAAACATTGAGGGCTTGGCTCCGGAAACATACAGGACTTTGCAAGGTGGTTAGAGTTTGCTCTGAATGTCTGCCGAAAAATTTCTTTCTGGGATTGCAGAAACCGCCACACCAGTGTCCAGCTTGAACTCAGTGTGTTGACCGTTCAATCTGACCAGTTCAATATACTCACTTGTCTCTACTGAACTCACCTCTCCCAAGAAAGCAAAATCTTTCATGTTCTGCTCTTCTTGCTCCTGCGTGATGTCATTAACCGTTCCAGCTGACCAACACAGCTTTGCTAAATGTCCCTTTTTGTTCCACATTTTCCACACCCAGTTGGTTTACTGTCTTTATCCACTTTACTTAGTCCCCTTTGTTTTGGCCATTTCAAATTTTTTTGTGTGACTGTTTTAGTTTTGAACTTAAAGCACAAACGTCCCTTGCTATTTGCACCACACATGAACATCCACGCAAGATGGACTGCTATCTCTTTATAGCCTCACTTTGCCTCACTTTAATTATAGCTTTACCAGTGTGGGCTCAGGATCAAGTTGCAAACTTTCAGACTTCAGATTTCAGTCTTGCATCCTGTATGCCAACGACAATTCTGTCTCTTAAGGCTCCAAACTCACAATGTTCTGCCAGTGCATGTACAGCAGTGACAAAAGTTATACTTTCTCTTCCCACTTGATTAAGTCTGTTAAAAAAGTCTGTTTATCTCGTAACTTTTCCGTTCCCTGCAATCTTTGTATATGTCCGCTTACCAGAGGCAAACTCTCACTCTCTCCAAAGAACTTATAGTGGCATCATAACTAACTGGTTTTCTTAAACTTGTGACACCATGTTATGTTAACAGGAAGCATGAGCTGGGACAGAGCAAGTAACATATCATAATAAACTTCGTTCACCATACATATCTGTCCGGGTAAAACCAGACCATTAACAATTAGTCCCTTTAGAAAACAATTATAGGTGTTTATTTCATAAATATGAATGTCCATCGCATCTTATCCCATACAATGTCTATTAGTAGACTTATTAGGCCTGTTTTGTTTCAATAAAACAAGGCATTCTTTAAGAAAAAAAAGCTCCAGATATATAGGGTTACTTAGAAGCAATGATTGTAATCGCCAATGATGAGACGTAGGGTTAAAATCATAGACATATACACTATATGTCGCCTTGGGGTTCTCAGTATGCGTCAAAACCGCCGCCATCTTGGAACAGGGGTCTTGTCATAGGAAGTAACTAGGTAACGCTGCTGTCTCCACCTGTACTTTGAATTCATGGACGATGCCGGACTTTTGTGCTGCATGTGGATGTTCAAACGAAAGAAATGTAAAAACCAGACAGCAAGGGATTACATTTCACAAGGGAGAATGTGTTTTATGACATTGAATGTTAGGAAATTATATTTCTGGTTATGTTGGTTTGCAGTGGTGGACAGTAACGAAGTATATGTAATTCGTTACTGTACTTAAGTAGCTTTTCTGTGTATCTGTACTTTACTGGAGTATTTCCATTTGGTGAGACTTTTTCCTTTAACTTCACTACATTTCAAAATCAATTCTCTTACTTTTTACTCAACTACATTTTGCGAAATCAGTCATTCCTTTTTGTTTATTAGTGGATTAAAAACTGAGCTGGTTAAGCGTGTGGCAAACCACCAATCAGGGTTCAGCGTGTGCTCCGTTTTGAACTTGGTTTGGTTGCAGCTTACTTGGCGCGAGAAGTTCATCCTCAGTGTATCGGCATAATATTGAGAGTACCAGTGCCTTCATCATGGAAGAATCGCAAACTCCAAAGTCCCACAGCACCAGTGGCCTTATTTGCACAATTTTTTTAAAATAGTTGAAAAGAAGAAAGAGTTTTTCATTTTCATCTGCCTTCTCTGCCTGTCTCGGAATTGTAGAATTTCTTTTTACAAGAATTCTCCTTCTAATCTTAGGAAACACGTCGAGGTATGCCACTTTTATTCTAGTGGTCATTTTTAAATGACTAATCCAAAAGTAGCTTGCAGAAAACGACTTCATTGTTCGTGTTAAGTTTCATTATTTATGTTCACCAAAGTTTGAAATATTTGAAGCTCAGTGCTCCGATATTGATGTTAACACTTTTTGTTGGAATATAAATTCTATTTTGACTAGTTTTGCATGCAGTGTATGACGCTAAAACAATTGGCAGAGATCGCTTTTCAGCACGGCAGGGCTTATTTTTAGTCATAGAAGGGCAAGAATGGACTCAAACTTTGAGAATCAGCTCCTTCTCAAGCTGAATAAGTATATACTAAGTACTATTAGTGTGTGTGTGTGTGTACAGAGTGTTTGACAGACATTCAAATAAGTGAAGACACTGAAGAAGTTTGTCAGTGAAGTACGGCTCCAAATGCTGATCCATCTGAAAGCACTGCAAATTTCAGTTGCTTATAATGTACATTTGAAAAAGCAGCACGCATCAAACATCTTTCCAGACATGAGAAGCATTTATTAACATCTTGTCCAACAAAAGACAACATTTAATAACATATTTTTACACCAAACTCACTTCATAACAACAGTTGAGCATCCTTCTGTGAGATGATGTGATTTCTTACACAGAATAAGGCAGTCGTGTGTTTATTATTCATGTTTAATCAACCAAAGCGTTTCAATCTGCTGTTTATTCTACAGCATGTTATCTTCTTCTGCTGCAGGGCATATTTTGAGTTCCTGTGTAAGCCCTCTGGCTTTCAGATGGATAAGCATTTACTATTGAGCCGTACAGCTCTGACAAGCTGCGCATTAAATAATCACAGCCTTTGCCCTAATATGAAGATTATGAAAAGCTTCAGGAGTCAGCTGAACACAGGGTCTGCAGTAGACAGAGCAAACTCAAAAACACACACACAACAAATATGGCCGAATCATTTAGCAAGAAAGTTCCTTACAACAGAAAAAGATGGAAAGGTATAACAAACACTGTCACCAATTACATTGCCAAATAAAACATTTTTGAATGATGCAAAATATTGTTATCGGAAAAATCATAGAAAATAGAGAAATCATTTTTTGTCAATATCCCACACCCCTACTGGCAAGTGTTTTTTTTGTGACAAAAATTAAGGCCATTATAGCCTTAATAAATTATAGTACTTTGAATACTTAAGTACATTCGAAAGCAAATACTTTTGTACTTTTACTCAAGTATAATTTAAAAGGGAGTACTTTTACTTTTACTGGAGTAATATTTTACCTAGTGTATCAATCAAGTCTTTGGTTAACGACCGCCGCTAATCCATGCAAGTTACCCATTAGTTTTTAAGTTAGGAAAACTGACAATGAACAGAATGTATTTATATCAATGTAATGTGATTGTAAGATGTTGGAAATGTGGACAGTTGATTTGGTCTTTATTCAATAGTTTCTCCGACTGGCGCTGTGTGTCCGAGTTCAGTCTCCATCTATTTCCAGTCAGCATTCTTGGCTAAGGGAGATGAGTCTTAAGTTAAAACATTGACCTGAACAAGTTTATCCAATCATACTGGCTCTGATCGTTTACCCCGATTGTATCTGATGAGCTACGACGTGATGGGAAAAAAACAGGAACGGTTTACAACAACAAAAAACCGGGAACAAACCTTTTCAGCCAGCCTCTACTCTTCTCTCAGTTGGAAGTACACTAAATACTATGGACTTATGGATTTGTTTTGTTTGTAGATTCTGAAGTTCTTAATAAGGACATTAAAAATTGACCCATGCGTTTTTTCTTAAAGGTGAAGACCCAACTTTATGTTTTGTAAGATTATCTGTCAAATATATTTTATTCGATTGTCCTGGACTTAACAAGCAGAGTGTTCTTTTATGAAGTTACTTCACTTAAGGACATATTTAATGAGATTACATCTGAAAAGGTTTTTTATCATATGCTAATTAAAAAAAAAATTGTATAATGTGACTGGCTGTTTATATTTGTTTTGTTTTTATTGTATTTATGATATTTTTGTTTTTGTAATTGCATATTTGCCATGAAAAATCGCTTTGATTGCTGACATGGCATTAAATAAAATACAATAACATTGTTTTGTAATACTGGCTAGCTTATGGTGTCCACAACTGTGTTAATTTGCTGTCTAAATGGAAAAAGACCTGTTTTTACATCATGTATGCAGCGATCTCTTCCTGGGAATGATCTTTTCTGTTTGCTGCATTGTAATGATTTTGACTTAGTGTGCAACTAAAATCAATATGGAAGTGTGTTGAGTTTAGACTTGTGCTGTATCGCATTTGAAAAACAAGGCAAGTCCCTGAAAACACTACACTGATTTAAAAGGGGAGAAGGGTTCTGTATGAATGTGACTTTAGTACATAGTTATTTAATGTGCCAAAAGTATTGCGGGACAGGAATAAAGAAAAGATTGAACGGTCTTTGGCACCTCAACTATCTAACTTCCACATAATGTTCATCTCAAATTTGTGATTTGCTTCCATCTGCAAATTGCTTTGCGTATCATATTTAATAAACCAATGCAATTTAAATGTTTAAATTAACATGCATAGTCAGACCATTGTAGCAATTTTGCATGCAGTAAGCTACGGTAAGTAGTGATAGTTAATTCGAACTTTACTCAAGTGGAAGAATGTGACTAATAAACTTAGGCCTACTAGCACTATGCATTATATTTTTAAAAAGTAGATCATCTTAATATCAAAACTTTAAATTTTCTCTGGACTCAATGATAAATACATGTTGGACCGAACCACAAAAAAAAAAGTAGAAGATCGCATTCATGTCGATTTATGGTGACTTTATTTCCATTAGACCTTTGCCTACATTGACACATTTGTTCCAATGAACTGCTGTAGCCAAGGCGACGTCTAGTGTATATGTCTATGGGTTAAAATAAGATGATAGAGACTTAGACTAAACAGTTGGATAAATCTTTTTTGCTGTTAAAAAAGTGCAATAGTTTCTCACTCATCATTTGCATGAATATTTAAACAGACTATTTTCGGATACAAATTAGATTTTATTTTTTGTTTAAAATGTTGTTAAATCGGCTGAATCTCCCTCTGTCTGCCCTCCCCTCACTCTCATAGTCTCACCTTTACTTATATAGCGCTTGTTACAATGCAAATTGTGTCAAAGCAGCGTTACAGTAATAATTGGCAAATAATTTTTGGCTGCACAGCAGCTCTTAAAGAAAATGGTGTCATTGTCCAGCTTATTCTATATATTTGTATTGATTCATTCCGTTGTAAAGATCAATAGTTATTAGTTTAGTTAATTTATGTATATCAGCACTGGAGAAAACAGATATGTAATCGTCCAGCTCAGTTCAGTTCGCATACAATGGTGTCAATGCAGGCATATCAAAAACATTGTTGAATATCAAGCAAGTAAGCAAGTCAACAGTGGCAAGGAACCAAAACTCCAACAGGTGATCAGGTAATGTAACAGGTGATAAAAATGGAGAAAAAAACCTTGGGAGAAACCAGGCTTTGTCTGGGGGCCAATTCTCCTCTGGCCAACAGTGAACAGTGCTTGATTGATTCAGGCAGTTACAGGTAAGTATTAGTCCGACTTGGGAATGCAACAGTCAAAATATGTAATCCTGTTCCATCTATTTGAAGATCGCTTTCATCACGCCGGTGTGGGATGGTTTGTTGGGGACCTGTGCCACTGGCTGTCGTGTTGGTAAGGCCTTCAACAAGGGATGAGTTAGTTGACAGTCTATGCTGACACTTCAGGGCTGCATTGCTGTCGTTACGGCCTGGATCCAGCTAATTACGGTAAACCTCGGGATAAGCAGAGAGACTAAAATTACCGTAGATGCCATTCTTCTTCTGATGTAACGGGTACATCTGGTGTTATAGGAAGGGTTCCCGGTTTCGGCTGACCTGATCTATGCAGCCTAACAATCCTTTAACGGATATGAAGTGATAAATTGATAATGTGTCGTGTGTATGCCAAGTGCTTTACGAGATGAGTTTTTAGTCTAGATTTAAACTGACAGAGTGTGTCTGCTTACCAAACAATGCTAGGAAGATCGTTCCAGTTTAGGTACCAAATAGGAAAAGTATTCGGTTGATTTTGATATTCTAGATACTAACAACTGGCCAGAATTCTGAGATCATAATAGACGCAAATGACTATATGCCTTAAGAGCTCACTCAGTTCATGGGGAGCTAAAGCACTTAGTGCTTTGTAAGTAATTAGCAAGATTTTAAAATCTATACGATGTTTAATAGGGAGTCAGTGCAGTGTTGACGGAACCGGGCTAATATGGTCATACTTCCTGTTAAACTGAATGCATTTTTGATATTTCGCTACCATTCCCGAGATATTGGTCTCCGAATTTGACCTTGCTTGTGTTTGTTGCCTTACACTAGTTAGCTTTGCAAGCTAATTGCTTAGCATGCTAACCAGTTGCCATTCTAATGTGGCTCTTCAGATATCAGGTTAACCATAAGCTGCATTATCATTAATTTATCTTTGCATGCTAATCTGGTTAACATGCCAAGTAATGCTCTTTTGTGTATCCATTCTCACACTAAAATCTCTCCTCAGCAACCTGGTGAATGTGCATCCTTAAGTAGCTCAATGTGTAAAGCCAGAGACCTGATGAGCACCTTATCCAAAGATTGTGGGCAATGTAATGCACAACATAATAAGCTGCTTTATAGACTTAAAAGGTTGGATCACCTCAAAATTAAAATGATGTGATTACTCACCCTCAAGTGGTTCTAAACCCATAAGACTTTTGTTCATCTTTGGAACACAAATGAAGATCTTTTTGATGTCAGAATGCTGTCAGATTTGTAACGACTGGACCGGTCACACACAATTGCAACCCCTCACCCAGGCAGAATCCGTGATGAATGGTTTCCCCACAGAGAATTATCACCAATTGTGCTTCACATACTTCAGTGAGAACAGTATGGAGCAAATTGAATTCCATTCATTTGACAAATCTGCCAAATGTCACACGTGTTTAGTTCTGTCATGTTTAGTTCACTCTTACGTCATGTCTACACCTGTCCTCAGTTTAGTTTAATCAGTTACCCTTATCACCTGTGTCTAATTATCATCTGTGTATATTAGTTCCTGTCTGTTTTCCTTCCGTTGTTGGTTATTGTTTGTGCGAAGCACACTGTTGCGTGTCTGTTCATCCTTCTGTTATTAAACCTGTGTGTTTTGGATTCTAAACCCTCGTCTCCTGTCATCCGAGCATTACACCTAATGCATGAACATGCATTTCCCCAGGATATTTTATGTTATTACGGTTTGTACATTGTATTGTGTTATGCATGCCTGATGATAGAACTACTACAGGGGGCTCAAATTTCGGCATGGGATTGCGGGTATTGCGCATATTTTAAGTATTTTATGAGAGTGGTAACTAAAGGGCCTAACTGCGTATAATTGAATATACATGTATAATATTTCTCACAGGATAAAGAAATGACTGTAACAGGTTACTGTGACCAGAGTGAATGTGCATGTTCCTGCAAAACATTCCTCTTATATGTTAATACTGAGTTTGTGCTTTTGTTTTTCTTTATTATCTCTATTATTATCTTCATTTTTAATGTAACTTAAATTGCCTTTTTGCATATAGCTATATATAGATATATTCACTATATACACTCACCTAAAGGATCATTAGGAACACTATATTAATACTGTGTTCGCCTTCAGAACTGCCTTAATTCTACGTGACATTGATTCAACAAGGTGCTGAAAGCATTCTTTAGAAATGTTGGCCCATAGTGATAGGATAGCATCTTGCAGTTGATGGAGATTTATGGCATGCACATCCAGGGCACGAAGCTCCCATTCCACCACATCCCAAAGATGCTCTATTGGGTTGAGATCTGGTGACTGTGGGGGCCATTTTAGTACTGTGAACTCGTCATGTTCAAGAAACCAATTTGAAATGATTCGAGCTTTGTGACATGGTGCATTATCCTGCTGGAAGTAGCCATCAGAAGCAATCAGAGGATGGGTACATGGTGGTCATAAAGGGATGGACAAGGCATGATGGATCCATTTTCTCATTCGACTCCGGACGAGCAGCGGCGGTGTGCTGTGACTCCGGACGAGCAGCGGCGGTGTGCTGTGACTCCGGACGAGCAGCGGCGGCGTGCTGTGACTCCGGACGAGCAGCGGCGGCGTGCTGTGACAACGCCGACCTGACGGATAGCAGCGGGGAGTCCAACACCTTAGACCCCAGAATAGTGCTGCTGGAACCCCTACGGAGATCATGAGACTGGACTGACTGACAGACAGAGACAGTTTCAGAGGAGAAGCATGTGGAGTCAGCCGGCGTGAAGTGGGCTGGCAGAATAGCTGCGGTTTGCTGAGACTCGGGAATGGCGACCGTTTTGCGAACCGGTTCAGCGGCAGCCGCCATGTTGTGGCTGAGCTCGGGTTCCGCTTCTCCCACGGTAAATAATGACCCGGACAACAACAGCGCATAGTCCATAAAGTCTCTGAGACAAAACTTTGATTCCGCATCGGGGAGACAGGATTTCAAGGGTTCGTTTAATCCACGACGAAATAATTGTTTAAATAAGGTCTCATCATAGTGGACAAGATCAGATACCTCAATGAAGTCTTGTATGTAATCCTCAATGGTTAAGTCGCCCTGTCGAAGTTGCAGAAGCTGGCCAAAATAATCCATTCGGACTGGAACTTAGACAAAAAGCCGCTGGATCTTGGTGAGGCGAAGTATTCTGTAATGATGGGCAGGAAAACGGATGAGATCCAAACGCAGGCTTTATTGTAAATCAGAATGGTCAGACAGATAAAGGTCGAACGTCGGCAAACAGGAGTGGAAGAGGCAAAACTACAACGAGGTGAAACAGCAGGCACAGGTCAGGACAGGCAGATACAAATCACAAAAGGTAATCCAGGCAGGCGGGTAGGTCAGTAGGGCAGGCAGCAAGGGTCAAACACGATAAATCCAGACAAGGTAATAACAGGAAGGTTAACACAGGAAAATAGCGCTCAGAGATTGTGATGTGGGAATCGACAATATTTCGCACTGGGGAGGTGAGTGAGTGAACTATTTATAGGGAAGTGATGAAGCTAATGAGAATTGATAATCAGGAACAGCTGGCGGATGATTAGTGACTGGGTGAGGGATTATGGGAAGTGTAGTGCAGAGAAGGGAGACTACAGAGTGAGCGGGTGACCTCTAGTGGTGAGTGGGTGTAACAAAGGACCAAATTCATAACACCAAGAAATGGTTGTGCGTGAAAATCCCAGTAACTGAGCAGATTGTGAAATACTCAGACCGGCCCGTCTGGCACCAACAACCATGCCACGCTCAAAATTGCTTAAATCACCTTTCTTTCCCATTCTGACATTCAGTTTGGAGTTCAGGAGATTGTCTTGATCAGGACCACCCCCCTAAATGCATTGAAGCAACTGCCATGTGATTGGTTGATTAGATCTTGCATTAATGAGAAATTGAACAGGTGTTCCAAATAATCCTTTAGGTGAGTGTATGTTTTCATAGCATTCAGTTGGCACATTTGTTTGAAGAACAGCATTGAGCAGGATGTAAAATAGTATGTTATTATACTAGTATGTTAGTATAATTGGCTAAAATAATCTAAATAAGCTAAATAATCGTTACTTATAATAATCGTTAGTTGCAGCCCTATATTCGTCATCAATTCTTCATTCAACGCAGAAGATATTGATTACGACTTCAGCACCATCGGAGTGAACATCAAGATTTTTCCCAAGAATGCATATCCAGATGGTCTTAAACAGCTAATGCAATTGCAAGTATCGTACATTTGAACACTAAACAGCGACTTAGCTTTAAGATGTGAATCCCTGTTTACAAATTTGCTTTATAGTGAGAAACTGATGGTTCCTTCTGCTCATTACATGACTCTTTTCATAGTTCCATTCCTCTGTTATGCTACAGTTTCATTCAATTCCACTTTCTCATTTCCCATGTATGAGTGATTTGCGTGTGTTTAGATTAATTATGCGTTTGTGATTTAGTTAAATAAAACACATTCGTGCAATTTGATTTTGGTCTGCTTATAAACCAATGTGAATGTAACTATTATGATCACAGTTACATGCTACGAAAAACACGGAAAATATAATTTTTGAACAGTTGATAGATGATCAATACGGAGTGTTCACTGGATGAACAGATTAATTAATTGTAATATTAATTCAGCTACATTTAAATACAGTTAAATGTAAATAAACAGTTACAGAATGCATTTCCTAATTAGACAGCTTCGCAAAAAACACCTAAGAGAAAAGCATTTTTTCTGGCATCTGTCACCCGAATTTCATTGCATGTCATTTGCTTTGTAAGGTATACAGCTACATTTGAAAGGAGAAGGAAAACTTTACATGTACGCATGCTCATAACTGCTGAACATCTGAACATAAACAATGATCAAATGCACATTTTTTAATATTTTCTTCCGTCTGTTCTCCAAAATGTAATCAAATGTATATTTCTGCAGGCATGTATAAACTGGTTAACTGTGTCTATGCAAAGGCATTCATTTTCAAGATGAACAGGTCGCTGGCGCTGCCACTGTACAATAGGTAAGACTACCCACAAATTACTGCGGGATAGTGAGTGAACAATGGTAGCTTATTTAATGTATAAATTAATATACATGTCCAAAAAAAATGGTAAAGAAATATATAAATACATATTATATATTTATATTAATAATATTTGGTTGTAAAATGTAGGCCAATGGCTGTGTAAACTGAAATCAAATGAAATCGATACTTCAATTGATTGAAAAATTGATTGATTAATTGTTCACAGACAGCATATGCAGCTCAACTAATAAAAGTCTGGCAAACAATGGGATGCATTTGCAGATTTGCTTTTAATTAACTGTAGGTCCACTGCCACTTCAACTCTCCAAGCTTGAGATGATTCAGTGCGTGCAGGGAACTGAACAAATCATTCTGATTCATGAACCAACGTAGACAGTTTTCCAAACTTTGAACAGAATCAAATCAAAAGAGTGATTCATTTGAATTCAAAGATTTAATATAGGCTTTTGCTCACATATAAACCTTGATCAGTGAACATAAACAGAAGCTCAACCAAACCTGAATGATGCACAAGAATAAACGCCTCCTGGAAGCTCAAACGTGGTGTGTAACCAATGACGTTCATTCTCATGTGTTACACAGCATGTTTGAATTTTTTTAATTTTTTTCAATCTGTTCCACAAGTTCTAATGCCAGCAATGAATTATGTCTCATATTTAATAACTCTAATAGTTATGAGCAAAACCCTGAAGCACTAGCCCAGATGAAGCTGTTCTCAGAGAGCACTGAGCGGCTGCTGATGGCCTGGAGCTCGCATCCCCCCGAAAATGTGTGAAACAAATTGCTTAAATATGAGTCACATATTTCAGGTATAAACAACTACATTCTAGCCTAAAAAACAACCAATAGAACTACAGTTTGTGGTACAACACGTGTATTATTTGCTAAAATATAATGGATTTGCTCAGCCACCATGACCAGATCAAATTCCATAACCAGAAAGTACTGTTGTATAAATACATATATATTCTTTTACATTCCACAAAAGACAGTTATACAGGTTTGGAGGTTTGGCGTATGATGAGGGTGAGTAAATGATGGCAAAATTTTCTTGGTGAACTACCCTTTTAATATCTGACTGAATATTTAGTTTAGCAAACATTCCTTATCAACAGAAGGCATCATTGACTTACAGTCAAAATATTAACATTAAATCCCCCAATCAGTCACACTTGAATAGTTTTTGAGATATACGTATGTTAATTGATACTTCGAACTTTATCTGTAATATTTATGGTCTTTTCAGGCAGGATAACCGATATATAGAAATCGTTAAGATGGATGTGTCTACTGTAAAATATCTTATTCAGGACAATACTAAAAAAAAATGCATTTTGTATGATCAAATATACATTAAATATTACAATACTTACAATCCACTATTACTAAATTACACTGCACAGACTGTACACATACATTGCAGAGACATCTATTTGATGCGTGTTACACCTGGCTCAAAGATGTAACATTAAGAGACGACACGACGGAATAAATTCAAACATAATATGTATTACCCGAATATTAATCAAAAAGTCAGTATTAGTAGAGTCAAAACAAAAAACACAACACAACCCTAACAATGTGCATGTTTTCATCTGGAAGACATACATTTTAGTGTTTGTTCATCTGCAACGAGTCTTCTGTCAGAAGTTAAATAGAAATTTAGAAAATGTCTTTAAGATGTTCAGAATGTACGTAAAACTGACTTTTTAAAGATGTTTCTCAGATACTTGTGATTCTGATACAGATGCTTTCCAGACAAAGTGCTATTTATAAGACATCTTGGCGATGTTTGTGTGCTATCTGGGTAAATTATATTAAAAAGGTATGCATCATCTTTTCAGAGGAACAGTATAAATGCTTTGAAATAAAGCTTCATGTCTTTAAATCCATACGCAGTCAGCGTCATTTCTCTGAATAAGTTTTGAAGTGTGTATGTTATTTCCTGATGTCTTTTTGTAGACCAACATCCACCTCTGACTCTTCGAGATCTTGGAAACCATTAAAAAGCCACAGGTCAGCTCAAATTCTTTGGCTTTTTACTTGCATGATAGTTTGCATATGACTTAAGTATTATTTGTATATGTTATTGAGCTAAGTATCTATTTAATGTTTAAGTCATTATGAATTTTAAGTCAAGTCTGTTGAATCATTTACAGTTACAATACAAATAAATCAGTATTATACAACATAAAAATTACATAATCACAGTGAATAACTTTACATGGTAAATTAAGTTGAATGTGCATGCCTTGCAAAGTATTAATCTGTATTCAGAAGATTACAGAAGAATCATTTTGACATTTTTAATACAAATGTTGAGGTGTCTCTTCCATCAGCTGACATGACATTCACTACTGTAATGACGATTAACGAAATTTAAGCAGGGGGAATTCCATTTTAACAAATAAATTTTAAATGTTTAGGAAGTTTGCATTTTAAGAATGTAAAGGGAGACTTCAGATACAAAAACGCTGACTCTTAAGGTATTTTTTTCTCATGAAAACCAGATGACTTCCTATTAATTCAATAGAATGAGGGAATACTGGGGAATAGTGTTGTCAAAAATATCGATATTTTGATGTGTATTGATACTGAAATATTTGAAATGATTCCAATACTCCTTTCTGCAGCATCAATATACCAATACCAGCTGCACTTTCTTGCTCTCCTCTCCAACAGCGAGTTGATACATAGCCACCTCCTTTCATTCACGCCGGGTAAATAGTGTTGGTGCGATGAGGACTCAATTTCGGCATGGGATTATGCTTAATTCTACTCATTCCCACAGATTTTACATACATCCGAAGCACACACACATAATAAAGCAGCCTCTGACATGCAGCTCACAAGTGCCAAAATGAGGTCATTTTCACGGCTTATTAATGGTCAAAAAAATTATGTCACAATGTCCATCTTAAGGTAAACACATTTGTAAACAGTTCAGGAAAAAAAAACGCATGTGTAACAGTGATTGAGATTTCTGCCTGTGTCAGGTCTTAAATGGACAGTAGCCGAATAAAAGTGTCAACCTCTATGTTGTTAATGTTATTCAAACAACAAAAGAAAGAGAATATCACCTACAGCTCTTGACTGATTAACTTGTGTAACTTTAATTGATTAATCTGCATTTAATTTTTGAAATGATGATTTTTCAATGTGATTTTAAATTTGATTTTATTCTATTGTATTTATTTCTGCGATTGGTAGTAATTCGTTTATTTGTTCCCATTTTCTTACTGATTATTGGTATTTTTTTTAATTCAATTTACTGTTTGAAATCAAACTTTGTGCTGTAAGATATTGCAACAAAATTACCCCATTGTAAAAACAAATACATTAAGTTTCCAAATATTTATGCAAGATAATTATAATGGTAATTGTTCAACATTTATATATGAATAAAAACTTAAAAGCTGTCATCATATAAAGAGATCTCTTCAGAAGAAATTAATGATTGCCTAGACTTTCAATGAATGGACAAAAAAAAATATCTATTACAGTATACAGTTGTGTTCAAAATTATTCAACCCCCCAATGCTGTAAATGGTTTTAGAGAATTTAGAGTACATTTGTAATTGAATTCAGAATGAAATCCTACAAGGACTTCTTAAAGAAGCATATGCAACTAAAATGACATCAATTGGTTTTGTAATACAGTAGTAAATGTTTCTTTTGTGAATTCTTCATTGACACAATTATTCAACCCCTTAAAGACTACCACTCTGAAGAACAGCGGTCCATTGAAGTGTTTTCAATCAGGTATTGAAAGCACCTGTGGATGTCAGGGAGCAGCAATAAAGCCTAATAAGCACCAATTAGGCAGCTTTAAAATGACTGTGATACTCAGCTCCTTCTAGACATTTACTGGTGTGGTTACAAACATGGAAGTCAAGAGAATGGTCCAGGAAGACAAGAGAAGAGGTGATTACTCTTCACAGGAAGGGCAATGGCTATAAGAAGATTGCAAAGATGTTAAACATACCAAGAGACACCATAGGAAGCATCATTCGCAAATTCAAGGCAAAGGGCACTGTTGAAACGCTACCTGGTCGTGGCAGAAAGAAGATGCTGACTTCGACTGCTGTGCGCTACCTGAAGCGTAGAGTGGAGAAAAGTCCCCGTGTGACTGCTGAGGAACTGAGAAAAGATTTGTCAGATGTAGGTAACTGAAGTTTCTGCTCAGACAATACGGCGCACCCTGCGTAATGAAGGCCTCCATGCCAGAACTCCCAGGCGCACCCCCTTGCTGTCTCCAAAGAATAAGAAGAGTCGACTGCAGTATGCCAAAAGTCATGTGGACAAACCACAGAAGTTTTGGGATAGTGTTCTGTGGACTGATGAAACAAAATTAGAACTGTTTGGGCCCATGGATCAACGCTATGTTTGGAGGAGGAAGAACAAGGCCTATGAAGAAAAGAACACCTTGCCTACTGTGAAGCATGGCGGGGGGTCAATCATGCTTTGGGGCTGTTTTGCTTCTGCAGGTACTGGGAAGCTTCAGCGTGTGCAAGGTACCATGAATTCTCTTCAGTACCAGGAGATATTGGAGGACAATGTGATGCAGTCCGTCACAAACCTGAGGCTTGGGAGACGTTGGACCTTTCAACAGGACAATTATCCCAAGCATACCTCCAAGTCCACTAGAGCATGGTTGCAGATTAAAGGCTGGAACATTTTGAAATGGCCATCGCAGTCACCAGACTTAAATCCGATTGAGAACCTCTGGTGGGACTTAAAGAAAGCAGTTGCAGTGCGCAAGCCTAAGAATGTGACTGAACTGGAGGCTTTTGCCCATGATGAATGGGCGAAGATACCCGTAGCTCGCTGCAAGACACTTGTGTCAAGCTATGCTTCACGTTTAAAAGCTGTTATAACTGTAAAAGGATGTTGTACTAAGTATTAAGATTGAATGTCACTTGGGGGTTGAATAAAACTGATAATGATGTGAGCAGAGAAAAGACATTTGTGGTTATTTCATTATAAATGTTATGTTATATTTGTCTGACCTACACGTGCCTCTTTGATTTAATTGTAAGCAGGATGACTGAATGATCAAAATCAATGTCAAACCGGCCAAAACAATCAATTTCAGTGGGGGTTGAATAATTTTGAACACAACTGTACACAGCATTTTTCCCTCCGGGTGTCGAAAATGGTATTGAATATCAATATTTTTCAATATTTTTTAAAAATACCAGTATCATGACCACACAACTGGGGAATACTAATATGCCGGCAGGGTGGCTTCACTTTTTATGACATCATGAGCATTCCAGTCATTCATATAGATCAATGGTCCGAAAACACAAACACTGTTGGTGTGTGAAATCAGAAAGCTTAATGGTTGCCCTGAGAACTTGGTTTTACTTTGAACTTTTTTTTTTTTCAGATAATAACGACGATAATTATAATTTGATTAATGACTGTCAATAAATATCAGAATGCATCTCATCTGTAATATAATCAATCTGTACTATTAACTACACAGACATTTGTAAATAATCAAATAATCACCACCTGACCTCAGAGGTTCCTTTGAAGCCTGTTGTTGCAGCTGCAGAAATCTCTCTGTTTTAGGTTTTCTTCCTCTGCGCTTTAGTAATGGAATTGATCCACCTAAATAAGAACAAAGACACCAAATCCATATTTATAGATGTGTTGTTTCACTAAACAAAAAAACTTCTACAGAGTTTGAAAGGGCAATTTTCACCTGCTGATAATACATCTAAACCAGGAGAACATGAAGTGGGGCTTGAGTTTTCTGTATCAGAGTGTTGCTCAGCTTCAATCTGTGAAAACCAAATCAAATATTTTAATTCTAACAGTTAATGTAATGGTCAATATAACAGCCATGCAACCTAAACACAAGCACCATTAACAAAGTACAGAATGAATACCTTTCTTTTTCTTCCTCTTTTAGCTTTGGCAGAGACATTTGTGGCATCTTTCTGTGATGAGTTCTAGGGACCACAAAAAATTAAATAAATATCTGCATTGTCACTCCAGTGAAATAAGAAAAAGAGAGCCAGCTGCTGAACTGTACACTCAGTATTTGTTTATTAATGACTGAATATATTGAATATCGCTAATTTCAAAAGGATAACCAATTCAATTTCATTCTATTTGATAAACTACATCTAACTGTTAATCTTAAAAAGCTATAGATTTATTTCCTCAAAATCAACAGTTGTAACTTTAAAGGGTTAGTTCACCTCAAGATAAAACAATTCTGACATTAATTACTTACCCTCATGTAGTTTCACACCCTCCCACACCCAGACTTTCGTTCATCTTCAGAACACACGAACATCAGAATGCTATCAGATTTCCTTCCATTTACTGCCTTTGTAACTAGCACTTACAGGGAGTGCAGAATTATTAGGCAAGTTATTTTAAGACTAATTTTATTATTGAACAACAACCATGTTCTCAATGAACACAAAAAACTCATTAATATCAAAGCTGAATATTTTTGGAAGTTTTAGTTTTTAGTTTTAGCTATTTTAGGGGGATATCTGTGTGCGCAGGTGACAGTACTCCACCTCCACCTTGCTGGCGTCTAGAGTCGGACTGGAGCTCTCTGCCCTTTACCAATCCAGCCACGGGCCCATCCATCTGGCCCATCAAGACTCACTCTCATTTCATCAGTCCATAAAACCTTAGAAAAATCAGTCTTGAGATATTTCTTGGCCCAGTCTTGACGTTTCAGCTTGTGTGTCTTGTTCAGTGGTGGTCGACTTTCTGCCTTTCTTACCTTGGCCATGTCTCTGAGTATTGCACACCTTGTGCTTTTGGGCACTCCAATGATGTTGCAGCTCTGAAATATGGCCAAACTGGTGGCAAGTGGCATCTTGGCAGCTGCACGCTTGACTTTTCTCAGTTCACGGGCAGTTATTTTGCGCCTTGGTTTTTCCACACGCTTCTTGCGACCCTGTTGACTATTTTGAATGAAACGCTTGATTGTTCGATGATCACGCTTCAGAAGCTTGGCTATTTTAAGACTCTGCATCCCTCTGCAATATATCTCACTATTTTTGACTTTTCTGAGCCTGTCAAGTCTTTTGACCCATTTTGCCAAAGGAAAGGAAGTTGTCTAATAATTATGCACACCTGATATAGGGTGTTGATGTCATTAGACCACACCCCTTCTCATTACAGAGATGCACATCACCTAATATGCTTAATTGGTAGTAGGCTTTCCAGCCTATACAGCTTGGAGTAAGACAACATGCATAACGAGGATGATGTGGTCAAAATACTCATTTGCCTAATAATTCTGCACTCCCTGTAGATGATTCAATGGAGTCAATGGAAACAAATCTGACAGCATTCTGTCATCATAAAGATCTTCATCTTCATGTCTTCCAAAGATAAAAAATAGTCTTAGGGGTTTGGAATGGCATGAGGGTGACTAATTAATGACAGAATTTTCATTTTGGGGTGAACTAACTGTGTGAGTGGGTGAACTATCATTAGTTATGAATACAAATCAACCATGAAGGGAATTAGGTATACATGGAAAATCAATTACAACAATTTAAAATTAATTATGAATATGTATGGTCTAAAATTATCTCTAGTTTAAGAATTAATGTTAAAAAGACTTGTCTGTTTTGTCCAGCAAAACTTATTAAGAAGTTATATTCTCTGGCGAAGAAAATCTCATATTCTATTACTTAAGAAGGGTATAGCTAGCGAAATCAAAGCGTTTAAGGAACTTGGTTCATGTATGAGTTTCAATCAAAGACAATCAAGTGTGTGAATACAATGCATTTAATATAGCTGCAAGCAGCGATGGGCGGACTGGGCACGGCGGGCAAAATGAATTTAAATGGTGTCTCCAGTTGGAGACTGACCACTTAGTGGAGTCAGATTATTCAATAACATTTTAAACAATAAGAATAAAGTCTATACTGTGACAGAAATTAATCTTTGACATTGTCTTAATATATACATTCAAATATAATACTAACTAAAAGCGATCATATCATAGCAAAGTTATCATTAGCAGTTCAAAGTGTTATATATTCAGCTGAATTTATCTTATTATATTGTTAAACTACTGATATAAAACTAAATAGTCAGTGAAATACAAATGAACTGGTTCTTTGCCTTTATTTCTTTATACAAATTTATAGAAGAGAAGGGCTAAGAGATTTCCGATCCTATAATGCAGACAAAAGGAGACAGCAATGAAAGGGTTAAACCTGGAAGACCCTGAGAGAGAGAGAGAGAGAGAGAAAGAGAGAGATTCAGAAGAAATATTATAAAGAATATAAGTATATTGATCTGAAATATAGTACATTCATTTTAAATTCATCCAGGTTCCATTGAATTTATCTTAAGGTATTTTATGTTATTTTTAACCATATTATTAAACTAATTATATAGAACTATATAGCCAGTGCACTAAAACTGAACTGGTTCTATGCCTTCATTTTTTATGAGATTTCTGATCCTATAATGCAGACAAAAGAAGACAGCAATGAAAGGGTTAAACCTGGAAGACCCTTAGAGAGAGAGAGAGAGAGAGAGAGAGAGAGAGAGAGAGATATTCATAAGAAATATTATAAAGAATATAAGTATATTGATCTGAAATATAGTACATTCATTTTAAATTCATCCAGGTTCTATTGAATTTATCTTAAGGTATTTTACATTATTTTTAACCATATTATTAAACTAATTATATAGAATAATATAGTCAGTGCACGACAACTGAACTGGTTCTATGCCTTTATTTTTATGAGATTTCCTATTCTATAATGCAGACAAAGGGACACAGCAATGAAAGGGTTAAACCTGCCAGACTAAAACACAGAGAACTGTTAGAGCTCGTGAACTGTCTGAATGTGTGTGCGTGCAATGTGTGAGGAGAGCACGAATGTAATATAAATGATAACGATTCAAATACGATTTATTTGCAGAAGTTTATATTTTAGTTTTATTTTTTAAAATCCCTGCATGGATGTCGTTCTTTGTATAACTGGGCGCGATCATTATTAGGAGACGCTGCGCGTCTCTTTGTGTGCCAGAAATCTTCCAAATTCTAATTGAAGCTCTTTAAAACATTGTTGTGATTAAATGTTGTGTAATCGCTGGAATGAACAAGGTTAAAAAACAAGTAAATGATTTTGTGATCACTCTCACAGAAATCATCAAACTGTCAAAAAACACGGCTCACGATCTCTACAGGAACGTCTTTCATGTGTTTATTTGCTTGTATATTGTAGATTCGCTGGAATGGAATCACTATTAAATATAGAAATTGGTTGTGTATATTTCAATTATTCATGAATAATTGACAACTTCCAAATTCCCTTTTTGTTCTTAATTTAAACCTTCGCCATGGCAACACCATTTGAGATGCACTACAATCGTTCGCAATTTAGCATCTTCAGTATGTTGTCATCATGTGCAGAAGTTTATTATTAGTTATTTGCAAAAGTTTATATTTTAATTTTAGTTTTTAAAATCACTGCATGTGTAAAGTTATTTGTATAACTGGGCGCGATCATTATTAGGAGACGCTGCGCTGCACAGAAAATCTTCCAAACTGTTCAAGAAGCTTTTTAATATGTTCTTGTGATCGAATCTTGTCTAATCGCTTGAATGATTTAAAGAATAAGGTTTAAAAACCTTAAAATCAAGTGGCTTTCACGCAGTCACGATCACTGCTTTCAGAAAAATGACGCGCAGCTCTTTGTTTAATCCATTAGGAAACGAAGTTTGCACAGATGCCACACAGCGTCAACACATTAACACAGTCATACACAAACATTCAAACAAAGAAATGAAAAGAACATGAAAAAAACATCTAATTGAGTTCGTGATCATTCAAAGACATCATCAAACTGTCAACCAAGCTCGTGCTTCAATGAGTGAACTGAAACGTGCAGTACTGTCCACTAAAGGGAGCCACAAGACCGTTTCTCTAAAAATACAGAGCTTGATTATTCAAAATATCCATATTAAAACCAAAATATCTGACTTCCTGTTGGTCGGAGCTAATGACTGTAAATTAGAAATTTGTCTGGCTAAATTAGGACAATATGTGTGCCAAGTTTGGTGACTGTAGGTTAAACCAACCCCCCAACTTTTGTCAAAAGATGGCGCTACAGAGCCCCTCCACCACGCCCATTTTTAAGGCTTTTACCATGTCTACTGGATGACAATATTGATGTGTGTGTCGAGTTTCATGCAATTTGAAGCATGTTAAGAGCCTCAAAAACACCCAAGAATATTATTAAAGTTTGACGTCTTGCCATGGCAACAATATTTAAGAAATCACAAAGACATTCACAGGTCTACATCTGAAATGTTTTGACATTATAATGAAGAAGTTTGAAGCAAATCGGGTAAAAATAAGAGGGTGATCTCAAAGCATTTTGAAAGTGACACTTCCTGCTGCCAGTTGGTGGCGCTATATCTTTGACTCACAATAGTCACATCCATGTGCTCGGCCTCCTACAACGAACACAGAGGTGAAGTTTCATAAAAATCAATGAATGTATGCAGACATTAAAACACACTTCCTGTTTCTGTTTTCTCGCCATAAATTCGTTGCCTCACCACGGGCAAACCGTGTGAGATATCAAAAATCTGCTGGCAATTTTGCATCATCAATGTCTTGACTTCATGCTGACCGAGTTTGGTGGTGATCGGATTAAGCGCCTAGGAGGAGAATATCAAATTCCAGAGCATGTGTTTTTCAAACAACCCATAATAGCTCACTTCCTGTTGAGGCGGCGAACAACTTAGAGCACGAAAGTTGTCAGGCCCGATAAGGTCTATATGTGTACCGAGTTTCATACCAATATGTGCAAGCGTGTTTGATATATGGACCAAGATTTCGGACCCCATTCAAGGGGGCGCTATCGAGCCCCCCTGCCACGCCCGGGTCCCAGCCTCTGTGACGCCCTAATGGCCACAGGTTCCAATGCGTGTGCAAAGTTTCAAGAGTTTTCGTGCATGTTAAGGGCCCCAAAAGTGGCAAAAACCTTGAAAAAAAAAAAATATATATAGCTGCAAGCAGCGATGACGGGCCCAAGCCCGGTGGCACCGCCAACCCGGTGGCTTCAAGGCAACTATGCACAGCGGGCAAAATGAATTTAAATGGTGTCTCCAGTTGGAGACTGACCAGTTAGTTGAGTCAGATTATTCAATAACATTTTAAACAAAAAGAATGAAGTCTATACTGTGACAGAAATTAATCGTTGACGTTGTCTTAATATATATATTCAAATATAAAACTAAATAGTCAGTGAAATACAAATGAACTGGTTCTTTGCCTTTATTTCTTTACACAAATGTATAGAAGAGAAGGGCTAAGAGATTTCCTATCCTATAATGCAGACAAAAGGAGGCAGCAATGAAAGGGTTAAACCTGCAAGACCCTGGGGGGGGGGGTATTCAGAAGAAATATTTTAAAGAAAACAAATATATTGATCTGAAATACAGTACATTCATTTTAAATTCATCCAGGTTCCATTGAATTTATCTTAAGATATTTTACATTATTTTTAACCATATTATTAAACTAATTATATAGAATAATATAGTCAGTGCACGACAACTGAACTGGTTCTATGCCAGACAATTTCAAACAACCCATAATAGCTCACTTCCTGTTGAGGCGGCAAACAACTTAGAGCACGAAAGTTGTCAGGCCCGATAAGGTCTATATGTGTACCGAGTTTCATACCAATATGTGCAAGCGTGTTTGATATATGGACCAAGTTTTCGGACCCCATTCAAGGGGGCGCTGTCGAGCCCCCCTGCCACGCCCGGGTCCCAGCCTCTGTGACGCCCTAATGGCCGCAGGTTCCAATGCGTGTGCAAAGTTTCAAGAGTTTTTGAGCATGTTAAGGGCCCCAAAAGTGGCAAAAACCTTGAAAAAAAAATAATAATGAAGAAGGAGAAGAACGAGAATAATCCTAAGGAAAACAATAGGGCCTTCGCCCTTTCAGGGCTTGGGCCCTAATAATAATCCTAAGGAAAACAATAGGGCCTTCGCCCTTACAGGGCTTGGGCCCTAATAATAATAATCCTAAGGAAAACAATAGGGCCTTCGCTCTTACAGGGCTTGGGCCCTAATTAAAATAGTCAAAGGGATAATTGAAATAACCACAATGGAATAACAAGAGAAAAGAAAAGCAGAACAGCCAAACAGAGTTCTCTCTCTCACCGACGGCCCGGAGCAGATTCAACACGTCGAATCGGCCAAAAAACAGCCGACTGTGTGGAACACACTGAGAAAACTTAGTCCATCGACGAACAAAAACTGCCTGACGGCCGACCTTCGGCTTGGTGTGTTCCTGCCTTAAAACACATTGATTTATATTATACCATAATGTTTTTTTGTTGTTTGGTTTTTGGCTGACATACAGGGTATAAAATTACCATGTATTTCCATTTTAAACAAAGCAACAGGCTTTATACAAATCAAATGTTTAATGTAAAAACACTGCTGTGATTATTCTGGGATCCCTGTGGAATTTAATTGAGTTGTTCATGATGACAAAGAACATGAGTATGCAGCCAAAATATTATTTGCCAATTATTAGCTACTGTAAAGCTGCTTTGCCACAATTTGCATTGTAAAAAGCGCTAAACAAGTAAAGGTTAAAAAAAAAAAAGTTTGTACCATTTTGTTTTGCTCAGAAAAATCTGGCCTAGTAAAACTAGCTAAATCATCTGATGAAGCATATTTTTCAGTTTTAAATATTTCATTATTTCAGTGATTGAAGAAGTAGCAATTAATAACAAAATACTACGACATGTAAATGATTTAATTTCTTCACTGTCTACTCTACGATGATGTTATATCCATTTGTGTAGAATAGAATAGCAATTTAGTTCTTCACTTTGTTTTTAAAATGTCATATGCTTTTTCATATGGAGTGTGTCAGATATCCTAACTAATGATTGTTTTAACTTGCAGAGCAGGAAAAGGCAGTTTGTTTCAGGAAAAATGTCTTGATGCATCCAAATGTATCTTAAACTATTGTCTAAACATTGTAATGGATTTAAAGGTTTATATAAAAATGTTTAAATTTTACATACTCATGTTCATGTTGTTTTCAGTCTCGCTATCTGAGAACAAACATATCAAACATACGCAAAAATATCAAAGGCAGGTCTGACAAAATGCTTAACGTGCATTTCATCATTTTATTTGATAAAACCATTGTTACATACACTCTGAAACTCAAAGATCTTCAACCTGTCAAAATAAAAGTCAGTTTTTTTTATTTGAAGAAATTGACAGAAATATTATATTTATTATTGTACAATAGAATGTTTTATTATTATTATTTTGAGAAGTACAATGTATTTAGTCTAAACATTATTTAAGGAATCAAATTTTTTGTCTATGTTTAATTTAGTTAATAACTGTTGTGCAGCACTTTGAACAAAACAAAAGGATAAAGTTGTTTGAATTTGTTAGTTTTTTTAAAAATGAATAAAATCCAGAGTCAAACCCGAATTTCTGAATTTTAACAAATTATTAATTATAAAATATTTTAATCTAAACCACAATTACTATATTTAAATGATTGTTTTTGATAATTGAAATTTACATTTATTCCTTTGGCAGGCGCTTTTATCCAAAGTGACTTACAAGTGAGGAATACAACAATTATTCATGAGGCAAAAGTGCTCACAATTCAAGTTCAGACATTGCTCAGAGTAGCATAAGCCAGAATAGGGAGAGATTAGCGGTGATAGAAGAATATTTATTGAGTTATTGATTGTTAAGTGCTCACGAAAGAGATTAGTTTTCAGCCGTCTTTTGAATATTGCCAAGGATACTGCATTTGATGGCAAGGAGATCATTCCACCAGCATGAAACAGTGAATGAAAATGTTCCTGGAGAGCGATTTTGTGCCTTTATATGATGGTACCATGAGCCTTTGCTCCATTAGTGATCGCAGGCTTCTGGTAGGGACATAGACTCGGAAAAAGTGAGTGGAGGGAGGAGGGTGCTGAGCCTGTGGAAGATCTGCAAGCAAGCGTCAATGCCTTGAACTTTATGTGAGCAGCAAGTGGTAGCCAGTGCAGAGAGATGAAGAGAGATGTGACATGGGCTCTTTTGGGCTCGTTGAAGACAAGACGTGCTGCAGCTTTCTGAATCCTTTGTAGAGGTTTAATTGTGCGTGACGGCAGTCCAGCCAGAAGAGCATTGCAGTAGTCAAGCCTAGAAATGACCAGGGCCTGAATGAGAAGTTGTGTTGCATGCTCAGTTAGAAAAGGCCTGAGCATGCAACAAACAGTATTTTTGTAATTTGAATTGAGTTTGTTATAGTAAAGCACTTGTTCAACAACAACAACAAAAAAAAACCTGTTTTCATTAATTGCTTGGCCATTTTAACTGATGATGTAAGAAATAATTGGCGACTGGCCGTAGAATTATTACAAAATAACGCACAACCGAGGTGGTAAGTGGTCCGGAGTCAATTATTTCACTTATATCATAGTTACCACACGTAAAGACAGTGTTTAGATGTTGTATTTCAAGACATGCCAGAGTTTTGTTCTAAAAACACTCCTGTGTGGGACTAATTTATTACGCATTTCATCCCAAGCCTCTGTTGCGTAATTTCAGAACTAGTAACGTAAGCTTGAGCCACTGATAGCAGACTAATAGTTATTAATGCAGTGTCTCTACAAATAGTGAAACTGAGTTTTTTACCTCGAGAACCACAATTATTACCTCAATGGTGAGAAATGTCAAGAAGCTTTTAATTTGCTAAACTACTTTAGTGATTAATTCATCAGAGCAGCACAACACGTTTCTGTGCAAGTGTGTTTCCATACCGTGTGTGCATCTGAGTGAGCGAGAGAAAGCGGGAGAAAGAGAGCATGACACTTCAGGATATAACAAATTGTATTTTGTGGTTTTATCCTATTGTTTACAATATTTATTTGCTTGGTCAGTGTCATTGTGGGTTGTTTCTTTTGCTGTTGGAATTTTTGAAATAATTGAAAACATGTGGCGAAGTGATATGTAACTAATGCGGTTGAGTCCTGCCTAGACCTGCCGTGCCTTAGAACGTTAGTCAACCAATCAGATTCAAGCATTCAGATTCGAGCATGTGGTTTAAAATAATAACCAATTCTTTAAAACTGCATGCCATGATATTTTCTGAGACTGTAATCATACCATGAAAATCTCATACCATTACAACCCACCTGCATTTCCTGCCGCAATCAAAGCAAAAAAAAGGAGAAAAAAAAAACCATTCTGGTTGAGTATAATCTGTACATGATTTTCACGGCTGCAAGCACATGAAAAACACACCACCAAACTGCCTCTGTACCTCAACCACACTATAAGAAACATACTTCATCTTTCAGATGTCCCTGATCAGAAACCTCCCCGTCCCCATCATCATCCTTCTCGTCCTCTTCCTCCTCCACCTCACTGCTAGCCACCTGCATGATGTCAAACACACAGGACCCCACAATGAAGGAGATTAACATGCCAATTTGTGTCATTAAGAGCCCAGCCCACATGTGAGGGACTTACAGGATCAGAGACACTTTTTTTTTTTTAGAAATAAAAAAAAAATAGACATACTTGAGATGACTTTCTCCTCTTCTCATCATCTCCCTCTTGATTGCTGCTCAGTTCCTTAACAGAACTTGCTCCAGCGTTCATTATCTGTATAAGGGTTTTGGGAATAAACATTAACCATTTTTCAGCACAACAAAGATTATTGCGCACAAATATGGAGCAAAAACAGTATCCAAACCTCGAACAAATTTGTTCACTGCAATCTGCAAATGCATCCAAAAGATCCACACACTGCAATCCACAGATGCACTTGAGATCCACACTCACACAAAGCAGTGCACAAATACAGACAGCAATTCACATGCACTACATTCACTTATATAATGGTTATTTGTTCACAATTTATTCCATAAATAGTGTATCGGTATAGCTTAAATTTCACACTCAAAAACTATGAGTTGTTGATATTGGTATTATGCTTTAAAGTCTGTGAATGCTGTTTTGAATTTGTGAATTCATTTGAGACTTCAGCCTTGATTCACAAATATAAACAAGCTGATGTCCAATATATATGGACTAGGGATGGTAAGATTCACCAATTTACATTAGTGTATCGACATAAGTTAACAATTTAAAAAAAAAAAAGTGTGCATCGTATACAAGTTTCCATTTGTATCGTGATGCATCATTTTTAACACATTTACATACAATAGGGGTGTGACGAGATCTCGCGAGACTAAAACGTGACGAGATTTCTCGTCGAGGTGAAAAGTTGTCTCGTCGTGCTATCAGTGTGAGGGTGAAATTATTATTCAAGATGCCCCCGCCACTTTCAAATCATTTGTGTGGAAACATTTTGGTTTTTGGCGCAAGAATAACACACAAGACACAAACAATGTGTAAACATTGTAAGAGAACTATGCCGTACACCTCGGCCAAGGTTGTACAGACTCTTAGGGGCCGTTCACATATCGCATGCATTTTCATTCTCGCAAACTGGAAGCGACGCGGTCGCGACGCGCATACAGCGCGGCGCGCTCGTTTTTTTCCTGGCGCGCCTGTGCCGCGGCGAGATGAAAACATCTCAACTTTTCAGAATGTCTTGTCATGTGACAAGAACCAAGCGATTGTCGTGGAGAGCACAGTTCATGGTTGCATAGCAACGACAGACGCGACAGGCGCGAGCACCCGAACGCTTGCAAAAGAAGGAGGAAGCGACGTGGCCGTGCTTTACACGCTTTATTAGGCGCGATATGTGAACGGCCCCTAAAGAGGCAGAAAGCATCGCTATTACTCCTAACGGTTGGACTTCTCGGTGTTCGCAGAGCTATATAACAGTTACAGCCACACAATCAACTGGGAAATGGGTCACTGGGTCAACTTTGTACTGCAGTTAAAGTGACACTTAAAGTGTAATTTGAATTTTTTATTTTTATGTTTATTTTATTTATATTGGTTATTTTATGTTCAATCTATAGAAAGAAGTTCAGTGAGATTTTTCATGTGAAATTATACAGGGCAGAAAACAATTGGTTGATTTTGTAGCAACATTTAGCAGTGTTTGCATGTTGTTTTACTGCAAAAAATTCATTAAAATAGAAGTAAAATGACATGCATTACAAGTTGATTTCCAAATGCACCAACATTTTTGCATTTTATGATTTTCAGTTGAATAAAAGACTATTTTCCCTTCATACATTTCATTATTGAGGATTTCTTAAAAATACTATAAAAATCTCGTCTCGTGAACCCAATCTCGTGTCTCGTCTCGTCTCGTGGGATAGGGGTCTCGTCACACCCCTAACATACAATATAATTTCTAGTAGATACTTTATTAAGAAAGTGAATAATATGGTGACATTTTATATTTGCGCATTTTATATCTACAGCGCAGCTGGAAGAAATCAAAACTAAAAGTTTTTTCGTATTTCATGGAGAGAGAAAATGATAGAGCACAGAAAGGCCTTAAAAACCACAAAATCTGCTTATTTTTCAAATCTTTTAGAAGAAAATAAACAACCCTAAGTACTTATTTAATACAGTGGCTAAATTAACGAGAAATACAGCCTCAACTTCTTATGTTTCCAAACAGCACAACAGTAATGACTTTATGAACTTCTTTACTAGCAAGATTGAGAACATTAGAGAGAAAATTATAGCCATGCAACTGTCTACTACAGAATAACATCAGACTGTAGTTGACTGGATTGTAGTATCCCTGAGGAAAAAAATCCATTCATTCGCTGCTATAGGAAAGGAAGAATTGTCTAAACTTGTTAAATCATTGAAATCAACAACATGTATGTTAGACCCTATACATACTAAGCTATTGAAAGAGATGCTTCCAGAGGTCATAGATCCTCTTCTTAAGATCTTTAATTTATCTTTAGGTAAAGTACCGAAATTTTAAGCAGGCTATTATCAAACCTCTTATTAAAAAAGCACAATTTATCCTAGAGAATAAGTCAATTACAGACAAATCTCCAATCTACCTTTTCTGTCAAAAATACTAGAAAAGGCAATATTATCGCAACTGTGTTCCTACTTGGAAAGAAATGGTATCTGTGAGGATTTCCAGTCAGGATTTAGACCGTACCATAGTACTGAGACTGCTCTCATTAGAGTTACAAATGATTTGCTCTTATCATCAGATCGTGGTTGTATCTCTCGATTAGTGTTACTAGACCTCAGTGCTGCTTTTGACACTATCGACCACAATATTCTTTTGAATAGACTAGAAAATGATGTTGGTATTAGTGGAATTGCATTGACATGGTTCAAATCATACTTATCTGACCGTTATCAGTTTGTAGTAGTAAACGAAGAGATGTCATTTCGATCACAAGTTAAATATGGAGTACCACAAGGCTCAGTTCTTGGACCGTTGCTTTTCACTCTATACATGCTACCCTTGGGAGATGTCATTAGGAAGCATGGCATTAGTTTTCACTGTTACACTGATGATACCGCTCTATATTTCCTCGCGCCCTGAACCTCAAAATTAAAAGAATGCGTAGCTGATGTAAAAAGTTGGGTGACAAGGAATTTCCTACCACTAAATTCATAAAAAAAACAGATATTCTAATTATCGGACCAAAAACTTCTGCACATAATAGCCTAGAATACTGTCTAACACTTGATGGCTGCTCTGTTAAGTCGTCTTTGTCAGTTAGGAACCTGGGTGTGCTCTTTGATACCAATCTTTCATTTGAAAGCCACATTCTTCCATCTTAAAAATATATCTAAATTACAACATATGCTCTAAATGACAAATGTGGAAAAGCTAGTTCATGCGTTTATGACCTCGAGACTAGATTACTGTAACGCTCTACTGGGTGTTTGCCATGCTCGTATGATAAATTACAGCTGGTCCAAAACGCAGCTGCCAGAGTCCTTACTAGAACCAGGAAGTATGACAATATTAGCCTGGTTCTGT
Organism: Opsariichthys bidens; assembly: GCA_037194245.1. Classification (NCBI taxonomy): domain Eukaryota; kingdom Metazoa; phylum Chordata; class Actinopteri; order Cypriniformes; family Xenocyprididae; genus Opsariichthys; species Opsariichthys bidens. Next base: position 18,527,350 of record CM074293.1, read on the forward strand.
CAAAACTGCACTGGCTCCCTATTAAACATCGTATAGATTTTAAAATCTTGATAATTACTTACAAAGCACTAAATGGCTTAGCTCCTCAGTTCCTGAGTGAGCTCTTAATGCATTATAGTCCTTTGCGTCTATTACGATCTCAGAACTCAGAATATACCTAGAATATCAAAGTCAAACGCAGGCGGTAGATCCTTTTCCTATTTCACACCTAAACTCCGGAACGATCTTCCTAGCATGGTTCGGGAAGCAGACACACTCTGTCAGCTTAAATCTAGACTAAAAACGCATCTATTTAACCGGCATACACATGACGTATTCAGCAGTGTTTTTGATATGCATGCATGGCGCCGTTGTTTGCGAACTGAGCTGAGCCGAACTATTGATCTTTACAATGGAATGAATCAGTAATATATAGAATAAGCTGGACTATGACACCATTTTCTTTGGAAGCTGCAGTGCAGCCAAAAATTATTTGCCAATTATTTATGTAAAGCTGCTTTGCCACAATTTGCATTGTAAAAAGTGCTATATAAATGAAGGTGACTTGACTATATGTAGATTGATTTATGCTCTCTAAACTGCTTTAAAAAAAAAAAAAATCATCTGTGCCTATTACTATGATACAGTATATACGGCAATTTCCGGAACGTCAGAGAACGCTCTTTCAGAGCACTTGAGTTGCCCATATGTATCTAAAATGTCTTTATAATAATAATAAACTTTATTTTCTATAGCACCTTTAAATGTAAGCCAGTCCAAAAATGTAAGATGCTTTAAAAGCAATAAAAGATTTAGCATGTCTGACATCAAAAGGAAGAGTGTTCTAGAGTTTTGGGAATAGTCAAGAGGCCTGACTGTCAAGTTAAGTAACCCTTATTTATATAGCGCTTTTTACAATGCAAATTGTAATAATAATAATAATAACTTATACGAGTCAACTTTGGAAATATAGGTCATTCTAATTTATACACCTATAAAAGCCTAATTTCTATTACGTAGAAAAAACTATCCAGTTTCTATAGAGGATGTCCCATACAGTATGTATACCTTATATGGAACCATTTTACTGCAATGTTTTGGATATATGATACATTAATCGACTTCAGAGGCCTATAAACACCACATTTAATTTAAGTAGGAACAACTAATGGTCAGTGTTTATAGAGAACATTCCATACAGTATATCTTTTATCTTTTAGAAGAAAATAAACACAACCCTAAGTATTTATTTAATACAGTGGCTAAATTAACAAGAAATACAGCCTCAACTTCTGATGTTTCCAAACAGCACAGCAGTAATGACTTTATGAACTTCTTTACTTGCAAGATTGACAACATTAGAGAGAAAATTATAGCCATGCAACTGTCTACTACAGTATTACATCAGACAGTGGGTTGTTGTATCCCTGAGGAAAAATTCCATTCATTCGCTGCTATAGGAAAGGAAGAATTGTCTAAACTTGTTAAATCATCAAAATCTACAAATTGTATGTTAGACCCTATACCGACTAAGCTATTGAAAGAGATGCTTCCAGAGGTCATAGATCCTCTTCTTAAGATCATTAATTCATCTTTATCACTAGGTTATGTACCAAAAAATTTTAAGCAGGCTATTATCAAACCTCTTATTAAAAAACCACAACTTGATCCTGGTGAATTAGTCAATTACAGACCGATTTCCAATCTACCTTTTCTGTCAAAAATACTCGAAAAGGCAGTATCATCTCAGCTTAGTTCCTACTTGGAAAGAAATGGTATCTGTGAGGATTTCCAGTCAGGATTTAGACCGTACCATAGTACTGAGACTGCTCTCATTAGAGTTACAAATGATTTGCTCTTATCATTAGATCATGGTTGTATCTCTCTATTAGTGTTACTAGACCTCAGTGCTGCTTTTGACACAATCGACCACAATATTCTTTTGAATGGACTAGAAAATTATGCTGGAATTAGTGGAATTGCATTGGCATGGTTCAAATCATACTTATCTGACCGTTATCAGTTTGTAGTAGTAAACGAAGAGATGTCATTTCGATCACAAGTTAAATATGGAGTACCAAAAGGCTCAGTTCTAGGACCGTTGCTTTTCACTCTGTACATGCTACCCTTGGGAGATGTCATTAGGAAGCATGGCATTAGCTTTCACTGTTACGCTGATGATACTCAGCTCTATATTTCCTCGCGCCCTGACGAAACCTACCAATTCTCAAAATTAACAGAATGCGTAGCTGATATAAAAAAATTGGATGACTAGTAATTTCCTACTACTAAATTCAGAAAAAACAGAGATTCTAATTATTGGACCAAAAACTTCAGCACATAAAAACCTAGAATACTGTCTAACACTTGATGGCTGCTCTGTTAAGTCGTCTTCATCAGTTAGGAACCTGGGTGTGCTCTTTGATACCAATCTTTCATTTGAAAGCCACTTTTCTAGCATATGTAAAACCGCATTCTTCCATCTTAAAAATACAGTTGTGTTCAAAATTATTCAACCCCCCAATGCTGTAAATGGTTTTAGAGAATTTAGAGTACATTTGTAATTGAATTCAGAATGAAATCCTACAAGGACTTCTTAAAGAAGCATATGCAACTAAAAATGACATCAATTGGTTTTGTAATACAGTAGTAAATGTTTCTTTTGTGAATTCTTCATTGACACAATTATTCAACCCCTTAAAGACTACCACTCTGAAGAACAGAGGTCCATTGAAGTGTTTTCAATCAGGTATTGAAAGCACCTGTGGATGTCAGGGAGCAGCAATAAAGCCTAATAAGCACCAATTAGACAGCTTTAAAATGACTGTGATACTCAGCTCCTTCTAGACATTTACTGGTGTGGTTACAAACATGGAAGTCAAGAGAATGGTCCAGGAAGACAAGAGAAGAGGTGATTACTCTTCACAGGAAGGGCAATGGCTATAAGAAGATTGCAAAGATGTTAAACATACCAAGAGACACCATAGGAAGCATCATTCGCAAATTCAAGGCAAAGGGCACTGTTGAAACGCTACCTGGTCGTGGCAGAAAGAAGATGCTGACTTCGACTGCTGTGCGCTACCTGAAGCGTAGAGTGGAGAAAAGTCCCCGTGTGACTGCTGAGGAACTGAGAAAAGATTTGTCAGATGTAGGTACTGAAGTTTCTGCTCAGACAATACGGCGCACCCTGCGTAATGAAGGCCTCCATGCCAGAACTCCCAGGCGCACCCCCTTGCTGTCTCCAAAGAATAAGAGGAGTCGACTGCAGTATGCCAAAAGTCATGTGGACAAACCACAGAAGTTTTGGGATAGTGTTCTGTGGACTGATGAAACAAAATTAGAACTGTTTGGGCCCATGGATCAACGCTATGTTTGGAGGAGGAAGAACAAGGCCTATGAAGAAAAGAACACCTTGCCTACTGTGAAGCATAGCGGGGGGTCAATCATGCTTTGGGGCTGTTTTGCTTCTGCAGGTACTGGGAAGCTTCAGCGTGTGCAAGGTACCATGAATTCTCTTCAGTACCAGGAGATATTGGAGGACAATGTGATGCAGTCCGTCACAAACCTGAGGCTTGGGAGACGTTGGACCTTTCAACAGGACAATGATCCCAAGCATACCTCCAAGTCCACTAGAGCATGGTTGCAGATTAAAGGCTGGAACATTTTGAAATGGCCATCGCAGTCACCAGACTTAAATCCGATTGAGAACCTCTGGTGGGACTTAAAGAAAGCAGTTGCAGTGCGCAAGCCTAAGAATGTGACTGAACTGGAGGCTTTTGCCCATGATGAATGGGCGAAGATACCCGTAGCTCGCTGCAAGACACTTGTGTCAAGCTATGCTTCACGTTTAAAAGCTGTTATAACTGTAAAAGGATGTTGTACTAAGTATTAAGATTGAATGTCACTTGGGGGTTGAATAAAACTGATAATGATGTGAGCAGAGAAAAGACATTTGTGGTTATTTCATTATAAATGTTATGTTATATTTGTCTGACCTACACGTGCCTCTTTGATTTAATTGTAGGCAGGATGACTGAATGATCAAAATCAATGTCAAACCGGCCAAAACAATCAATTTCAGTGGGGGTTGAATAATTTTGAACACAACTGTATATCTAAATTGCGACATATGCTCTCAATGACAAATGCGGAACAGCTAGTTCATGCGTTTATGACCTCGAGACTAGATTACTGTAACGCTCTATTGGGTGGTTGCCCTGCTCGCGTGATAAACAAATTACAGCTGGTCCAAAACGCAGCTGCTAGAGTCCTTACTAGAACCAGGAAGTATGAACATATTAGCCCGATTCTGTCAAAACTGCACTGGCTCCCTATTAAACATCGTATAGATTTTAAAATCTTGCTAATTACTTACAAAGCACTAAATGGCTTAGCTCCCCAGTACCTGAGTGTGCTCTTAATGCATTATAGTCCTTCGCGTCTATTACGATCTCAGAATTCTGGCCAGTTGTTAATACCTAGAATATCAAAATCAACCGCAGGCGGTAGATCCTTTTCCTATTTGGCACCTAAACTCTGGAACAATCTTCCTAGCATTGTTCGGGAAGCAGACACACTCTGTCAGTTTAAATCTGGACTAAAAACGCATCTATTTAACCTGGCATACACATGACGCACTATAAACTTTTGTCTTCATATCCGTTAAAGGATTGTTAGGCTGCATAGATCAGGTCAGCCGGAACGGGGAACACTTCCTATAACACCAGATGTACTCGGTACATCGGAAGAAGAATGGCGTCTACGCTAATTTTTTGTCTCTCTGCTTATCCCGAGGTTTACCAATTGACGTGATTGGCTGGATCTGGGCTGGATCTGGGCCGTGTCCGGGTCGGACGGGGAACCTGTGCCTGTGTGCGGCAGCAATGTGGCCCTGTGGTGTCGGCGGAGACTGTGTTATCTAGCTCATCCTTTGTTAAGACCTTACCGACTCATCAGCCAGTGGCACATATCCCAACAAACCGTCCCATACCGGCGTGATCAAAAAGATCTTAAACTAGATGGAACTAGATTAAATATTTTGACTGTTGCGATTCCAAATCGGTTTAATGACCCGTAACTCTGCCTGAGTATCGGACAAGTGTTCACTGTTGGCCAGAGGAGAACTGGCCCCCCGACTAAGTCTGGTTTCTCCCGAGGTTTTTTTCTCCATTTGTTGGAGTTTTGGTTCCTTGCCGCTGTTGCCTTTGGCTTGCTTACGTTGGGGACACTTGCTTGATATTCAGCAGTGTTTTTGATATGCCTGCATTGGCGCCGTTGTATACAAACTGAGCTGAGCCGGACGATTACGTCACTGTTTTCTGCAGTGCTGATATACCTAAATTAACTAGACTAATAACTATTGATATTTGCAACGGAATGAATCAATAATACATAGAATAAGCTGCACAATGACACCATTTTCTTATTAATGTAAAGCTGCTTTGCCACAATTTGCATTGTAAAGAGCGCTATACAAATAAAGATGACTTGACTTGACAGTATGTATACCTCATATGAAGCCATTTTACTGCAACATGACTTCGAAATCGATCAATTTTATACAAGTAGGAAAAAACAATGGTCAATTTTTAAAGGGAACGTCCCATACAATACACATATCTCCAAAACGTTGCAGTAAAATGGACTCATATGAGCTATGACATTTTGACTTCAGAGGCATATAAAGACCTCATTTCAAATAAGTAGGAAAAAAAAAACCAATGGTCTGTTTTTATAGGGGACGTCCAATACTATATGCAAACCTCATATTGCAGTGTTCTATGGCAGCATTTTGGAGAAATGTCACATTATTCAACTTTATAGGCCTATACACCACATTTCAAATTATTAAAAAAACAAAAAAAACAATGGCCGATTCATATACGGGACATCGCATACAGTATGTACACCTTATTTGAAATCATTTTACTGCAGCATTTTGAAGATATGTCACTTTATTTGACTTCAGAGACCTATACTCGTGGCCAAAAAACCCAGCAACCTTGGTAAATATAATCAAACATGACTGTAAAAACAAATCATTGTTTATCCTTTTGATCTTCAATTAAAAGTTAGATTTTTGCTAATTTTATTAACTAAAAATCAAAAGAATAAACAATTTACAGTCATCTCTGATCATATTTACCAATGGCTATTTTTGGGCTATGACTGTATAAAGACCTCATTTTAAATAAAAACAATGTTCCGTTTTTATAGGGGACATCTCATACAGTATGCAGGCCTCATATGAAATAATTTTACTGCAGCATTTAGTATGCCATTATTCTACTTTATACACCTTTGAAGATCTCATTTCAAATAAGTTTAAAAAACTAATGGTTAGTTTAAGCATACCTCAAGTCCATTTTACTGCAGCATTTTGGAGATATATCTCATTATTCCTCTGTATACACCAATAATGAGCTTATTTCTAATAAATAGAAAAAAGTATTGCTCTGTTCTTATAGGGGAAGTCCCATACTATATACACACCACATATGAAAAGATTGTACTGCAAAATTTTGGAGATTAGGCCTATAAAGTCTTAATTTCAAATAGGTATAAAAAACAATTAATGGCTAGTTCCCTTTTAAGGGAACTCGCACTGCGTCAAAGAAAGACGCTGTGGGAACACACTACGAGATTGCGTCGTGAAGCATTTGTCAGTCCAAAGGCGTGACGGAAGGTGGGTGACATCATGACCGGGAAGATATAAAGTGCACCAAGACCAAACAATGTCAGCTTCTGTGCCTTCACCAAATGCGCTGTGTAAATTTATCTCTGTCTATTTATTCTGTCCACAAGCATATTTTTTTTATCTAGACAGGAGTATATGGCGAGCAAACAGCGTCTAAATCGTGTGTTCCTCCCTGCACTCACTGCATTACGAGTGGGGATGTGATTGATACGTTGCTTGTTGGGAGTGGAGCAGGCGCGTCAGCTGTCAATGGGGCTGACAGAGTACATTCAAGTCAAGTCAAGTCACCTTTATTTATATAGCGCTTTTTATAATGCAAATTGTGGCAAAGCAGCTTTACATTAATAAATGGCAAATAATTTTGGCTGCACAGCAGCTCCCAAAGAAAATGGTGTCATTGTCCAGCTTATTCAATTTATTATCGATTTATTCCCTTGCAAATATCAGTAGTTATTAGTCTAGTTAATTTATGTATATCAGCACTGCAGAAAACAGTGACGTAATCGTCCGGCTCAGCTCAGTTTGCATACAACGGCGCCGAATGCAGGCATATCAAAAACACTCCTGAATATCAAGCAAGTGTCCCCAACTTAAGCAAGCCAAAGGCAACAGCGGCAAGGAACCAAAACTCCAACAAATGGAGAAAAAAACCTTGGGAGAAACCAGGCTTAGTCGGGGGGCTAGTCCTCCTTTGGCCAACAGTAAACACTTGTCTGATACTCAGGCAGAGTTGGTCATTAAACCGATGTCGAAACGCAACAGTCAAAATATTTAATCTAGTTTAAGATCTTTTTGATCACGCCGGTATGGAACGGTTTGTTGGGATATGTGCGACTGGCTGATGAGTCGGTAAGGTCTTCACAAAGGATGAGCTAGTTCACACAGTCTCCGCCGACACCACTAGGCCACGTTGCTGCCGCACACAGGCGCGGTTCCCCGTCCGACCCGGACACGGCCCGGATCCAGCCAATCACGTTAATTGGTAAACCTCGGGATAAGCAGAGAGACAAAAATTAGCGTAGACGCCATCCTTCTTCAGATGTAACGAGTACAACTGGGGTTATAGGAAAAGTTCTGGTTCCGGCTGACCTGATCTATGTAGCCTAACAATCCTTTAACAGATATGAAGACAAATATTGATAATGCGTCATGTGTATGCCAGGTTAAATAGATGCGTTTTTAGTCCAGATTTAAACTGACAGAGTGTCTGCTTCCCGAACAATGCTAGGAAGATTGTTCCAGAGTTTAGGTGCCAAATAGGAAAAGGATCTACCGCCTGCGGTTGATTTTGATATTCTAGGTATTAACAACTGGGCAGAATTCTGAGATCGTAATAGACGCGAAGGACTATAATGCATTAAGAGCTCACTCAGGAACTGAGTAGCTAAGCCATTTAGTGCTTTGAAAGTAATTAGCAAGATTTTAAAATCTATACGATGTTTAATAGGGAGCCAGTGCAGTTTTGACAGAACCGGGCTAATATGGTCATACTTACTGGTTCTAGTAAGGACTCTAGCAGCTGTGTTTTGGACCAGCTGTAATTTGTTTATCACATGAGCAGGGCAACCACCCAGTAGAGCGTTACAGTAATCTAGTCTCGTGGTCATAAACGCATGAACTAGCTGTTCCGCATTTGTCATTGAGAGCATATGTCGTAATTAGATATATTTTTAAGATGGAAGAATGTGGTTTTACATATGCTAGAAATGTGGATTTCAAATGAAAGATTGGTATCAAAGAGCACACCCAGGTTCCTAACTGACAAAGACGACTTAACAGAGCAGCCATCAAGTGTTAGACAGTATTCTAGGTTATTATGTGCAGAAGTTTTTGGTCCAATAATTAGAATCTCTGTTTTTTTCTGAATTTAGTAGTAGGAAATTACTAGTCATCCAATTTATTATATCAGCTACGTATTCTGTTAATTTTGAGAATTGGTAGGTTTCGTCAGGGCGCGACTAGGAACAGCGGCAAGGAACCAAAACTCCAACAAATGGAGAAAAAAAACTTGGGAGAAACCAGGCTTAGTCGGGGGGCCAATTCTCCTCTGGCCAACAGTGAACACTTGTCCAATACCCACGCAGAGTAACAGTCAAAATATTTAATCTAGTTCCATCTAGTTTAAGATCTTTTTGATCACGCCAGTATGGGACGGTTTGTTGGGATATGTGCCACTGGCTGATGAGTCGGTAAGGTCTTAACAAAGGATGAGCTAGTTAACACAGTCTCCGCTGATACCACAGGGCCACATTGCTGCCGCACACAGGCACAGGTTCCCCGTCCGACCCGGACACAGCCCGGATCGTGTAGTAAAACAGGACCAGCTTAAATGCATATTAAATGTTCCTTTTCTGTGGTTACTTATTGAGTCTGGTGGCAAAGGTCCTGGATATGAAATTCCCAGCTGACCTGGAGTTGAGGAGGGCGTGTACTGGAATGGAAACATTGAAGGTAGTAAGCATAACTACAAGTGGACAGTGGTTGCATATTAATAATAGATGGCTTAACACTCACCGTGGGGCTTGGAGGATGAATGGGACATGAGTTATTATCATGCCCACTGCCACCACAGTATAAACACAAGCCCCGGGTCAGCCTCCTCTGCCACTCAGCCAATGATAGACGGGTGCTGTCGATTTGTATGGGTTTGTAGCCTGGTTCTGGAGAGCTAATCGATGCTGGACGACGGAGAAATGGTGAAATGGATTGGCCCTGGTTTTCTTAAAAACACGACTGCATATGGTTGTCAAACCTGATGGAGAGCTGAATAAAGCATTCTAAACTGATGGTGTCATATGCAGTGAGATGCAGCCGCACTCTGGGACCCAATCCCTGCAGGTTTGTTGTGAGGAGCAAACACCACTCTATCCACTGGCTACAGCAAGCATTCTGAACTTGAGAGTATTATCATTCACAGACATTGTGCCCTGATGTAGATTATAAAGTTGTTCACCAATAGAAGAATCAACAGCAGGTTTACCACAAGCTTCATGGAAGTGTTCGATGAAAGTAGAAAGATATTGCGTTATTGTACCAGCTTGTGCCCAGATGGTTTTGGCCCATTGGAGCGCTCGGCCCGTTAGCAGGGATATGATGAAGGCGATCTTGGCACAATCTGTAGTATAAAGATGCGGCAGCATCTCCAGGGCCAACGAGCATTGATCAAGTTGGGCCAACGAGATAGGATCAAGTTGTTGTTTTTTAATAAGAGGTTTGATAATAGCCAGCTTAAATGTTCGATATGTATCCTAGTGATAAAGATGAATTAATAATACAGGGAGTGCAGAATTATTAGGCAAGTTGTATTTTTGAGGATTAATTTTATTATTGAACAACAACCATGTTCTCTATGAACACAAAAAAATCATTAATATCAAAGCTGAATATTTTTGGAAGTTTTAGTTTTTAGTTTTAGCTATTTTAGGGGGATATCTGTGTGTGCATGTGACTATTACTGTGCATAATTATTAGGCACCTTAACAAAAAACAAATTTATACCCATTTCAATTATTTATTTTTACCAGTGAAACCAATATAACATCTCAACATTCACAAATATACATTTCTGACATTCAAAAACCAAACAAAAACCAATATAGCCACCTTTCTTTGCAAGGACACTCAAAAGCCTGCCATCCATGGATTCTGTCAGTGTTTTGATCTGTTCACCATCAACATTGCGTGCAGCAGCAACCACAGCCTCCCAGACACTGTTCAGAGAGGTGTACTGTTTTCCCTCCTTGTAAATCGCACATTTGATGATGGACCACAGGTTCTCAATGGGGTTCAGATCAGGTGAACAAGGAGGCCATATCATTAGATTTTCTTCTTTTATACCCTTTCTTGCCAGCCACGCTGTGGAGTACTTGGACGCGTGTGATGGAGCATTGTCCTGCATGAAAATCATGTTTTTCTTGAAGGATGTAAACTTCTTCCTGTACCACTGCTTGAAGAAGGTGTCTTCCAGAAACTGGCAGTAGGACTGGGAGTTGAGCTTGACTCCATCCTCAACCCGAAAAGGCCCCACAAGCTCATCTTTGATGATACCAGCCCAAACCAGTACTCCACCTCCACCTTGCTGGCGTCTGAGTCGGACTGGAGCTCTCTGCCCTTTACCAATCCAGCCACGGGCCCATCAAGACTCATTCTCATTTAATCAGTCCATAAAACCTTATAAAAATCAGTCTTGAGATATTTCTTGGCCCAGTCTTGACGTTTCAGCTTGTGTGTCTTGTTCAGTGGTGGTCGACTTTCTGCCTTTCTTACCTTGGCCATGTCTCTGAGTATTGCACACCTTGTGCTTTTGGGCACTCCAGTGATGTTGCAGCTCTGAAATATGGCCAAACTGGTGGCAAGTGGCATCTTGGCAGCTGCACGCTTGACTTTTCTCAGTTCACGGGCAGTTATTTTGCGCCTTGGTTTTTCCACACGCTTCTTGCGACCCTGTTGACTATTTTGAATGAAACGCTTGATTGTTCGATGATCACGCTTCAGAAGCTTGGCTATTTTAAGACTGCTGCATCCCTCTGCAATATATCTCACTATTTTTGACTTTTCTGAGCCTGTCAAGTCCTTCTTTTGACCCATTTTGCCAAAGGAAAGGAAGTTGTCTAATAATTATGCACACCTGATATAGGGTGTTGATGTCATTAGACCACACCCCTTCTCATTACAGAGATGCACATCACCTAATATGCTTAATTGGTAGTAGGCTTTCCAGCCTATACAGCTTGGAGTAAGACAACATGCATAACGAGGATGATGTGGTCAAAATACTCATTTGCCTAATAATTCTGCACTCCCTGTATATGTGCTGTCCATTTCTTCTGATCATCCTTGAGATGGTTCTACACCTTCATTTGAGATCAGCTGTGTTTGATTATACTGATTGGACTTGATAAGGAAAGCCACACACCTGTCTATATAAGACCTTTCAGCTCACAGTGCATGTCAGAGCACAAAAAAATTTCTGCTGCACGGAAGCCTCTCCTCAGTGCAAGACACGTGAAATCCCGCATGGAGTTTGCTAAAAAAACACCTGAAGGACTCCAAGATGGTGAGAAATAAGATGCTCTGGTCTGATGAGACCAAGATAGAACTTTTTGGCCTTAATTCTAAGCGGTATGTGTGGAGAAAACCAGGCACTGCTCATTACCTGTCCAATACAGTCCCAGCAGTGAAGCACGGTGCTATCATCATGCTATGCAAAATAAAAAGGACAGAATTTGAAAGCTGAGACTTAATATTAAAAATAAACCTCAAAGCTTATTGTGATTATTGCATTTTGTTCATTCATCAACTGAAAACAGGCTAAAAGATCCTTAATTGGGAATTAAGAATTGACATTGATTCAAAAAAATGAGAATATATTAAAATCGATAATTCTAACTGATTTCTTTTTCCATACTTTTACAGACCAGTGAATTACGCAAATTACTTACTTTCCATACTTTTTCAAACTGTGTAGGAACCCTCCAAGTGCATGTGTATTGCCATATGTGTGGATCTCTTGTATGCATTAGTGGATTACTCTGCACACACTTGTGACCATTGCATTAGTGGATGGAGTGAAAATAATATCAACACCTTCCACAAAGCCTAAACCATCTAATTTTTTCCATCTCAAACAGCAAGATAACAGCACCTTATGTCCTTTAAGCTCCACTTTAGGGTTGTTTTCAATCTCCCACAAGCCTTCATTGAAACCCTTCCTTTTGTTTGGTTTGCCATATTTGTCTTTGTTAGTCAAATACGGGAAGATGTCTTTAGGACCCAAGAATGCTCTGAAAGATTAAACGGAACATATAATACATAATTATTATATGTAATTATCCATAACTTAATTACAGGACCTGGGGCTTAATGTATAAAACTTTACGTAGTTGTCATCCTACAAGTGTGCCTATGCACAGAAGCTAGATTTTGCAAACGCACAACAGCTTTCAGATCTATAAAGCCATGCGTACACCAGAACCCGTGCAAAATTCCCTTTATAAAACCCAGTCAGTGGAAGATTGAGCATACATGCCTCTACACCCCAAAATAACCAAATGTGGAGCTCCCAACTCCTAGTTTTACAATGCATATCTTACTCTGCATATTTTCATATGCATACTCCCATCCACATGATACCATATTTAACAGTACAAGACATTACAAAATTGAGAAACTGACTATAAATGCCATGTGCAGTCACATTACATTGCTAAAAAAAAACATTTACTATCCTTGTCTTGTTCTAGAATAAATGTAGGCTATATTAATTTATTAAAATATCTGTAAAAGTAAAACTGAATAAAATAATTTGAGAAAAATTGGCCAAAAAGTATTTTAAATTGTTTTAAACAAATCAAATTTGCGCAATGTTGCCTATAAGATAAACTTATGTTTTAGGACGTTTATACAGAATTTTATTAATAGAAAGAGATAAGGCTTTATTTTTTGCAGTGTAAATAGAGTTGTCTGAATCAGTCTGCCTGCACAAGACATCAACAGCACACCTCTGTGCAGCAGTGGTTGTACAGTATTGTCATCAGACCTTTTCAAACCAGCCAATAGACCATTCAACCACGGAACAAAAGAGCGCATCACTGATCACTGTTGTCGCAAGAAATATTTTCTCAGAACATGAGTTCTGCAAATTAGTTTAAAGCGGAATTATCATCCGTCTACCACGCTTCGCTGTCATTAAAGCATTAAAATGTAGCATGCCACTGGAAAAGCGTTCAAAAGGAGCACATCCACTACAATATTTAACACTATAACATCTAAATTCATTAAATTTTTGTTTAATTTTCTGGAAAATTATGTAATTTGAGTGCATTAATGAGAGTTGGACATTTAATATAAATGTGTATCTAAAATGGAAAACAGATTTTAAATTATGAATATAAAATGTGAATGTGTACGCACGGTCAAGAGTGTGCAGACAGTGCGCACATATTTACGTTAAGTTTGTTTTATAAATCCTGATATGTGCATAGAAATTTGCAAACACACATTAATACCTTTTTTGTGTATACGCAACGTTTATACAACAGGCCTCCAGGTCTTGAATTAACCTGCCCTTTTGATTTTGACCATTTGAAGATCCAAAACAATACATCACTAAAAGTTTGACAAATTTCGACTTACGTTTCATGAGTGCCAAAAAAGAAGATGGGAAACTTTATATTTGACGGTTTGACAGCTCCATCTGGAATCTCATCAATCTGAAATTGCACAGTGGCATAAAACATGAAAAAGCAGCATATGTAAACATTTAAAAGCAAAGTACTAAACATTAATCAGACAGTGACATTTGAGTATAGTAAACAAATTAATAATTGGGGTGTAACGATACTTGGTTATATTGAGATTTCGCAATATAAAAATGCAATGTGTATTGTTGATGTAAACGATATGACTCACAATATAGAGTTAGTTTAATCCAAGAATCAGCTTATAGTATTTATAAAGTATAATTCACCCAAAAATGTAAATTCTGTCATCATGTACTGATGACTCATGTCGTTTTAAACCCAAGACTTTATTCATCTTCAAAACACAATAGTTCATGTTTTTTTAATGAATCTGAGAGATTTCTGTCCCTCCATTTAAAGTCAATTCCACCTAAACATAAAACAAAGCAAAACAAAACAAATTAAAAAGGTCATAAAGGCATTGTAAAAAAGTTGAGATGGCTAATCCAAATCCAAGTCTTCTGAGGAGATACGATGGCTTTATATAATTAACAGATTTACAACACACTGTAGTAAACACGAATGTTCAAATGTGTGTGATGGGCGAAAACAACATGAGGGTGAGTAAATGAAGAGAGAATTTAAATTTTTGGATGAACTAATAAAGTTTAGACATGCTTTGGAATTAGAACTGTCATTGATCATCTGAAGCACATATGCGCTGGAGCGGCTTTCTTCAAAGTGAAAGCGCCAACAGCATTTAAAGCGGCACTCCTCAAAGTAAAAGCATAATTTAACTCACTTTATTATGTTTTTAGTTTTGGTAGTAAGGTTCCTAAGAGCACAGTGGACTCCATAATCCTTAAATGGATGACGTTTGGGACAACCAGAACCCTTCCTAGATTGTAAGATTCTCTGGTCAGATGAGACCAAGATAGAACTTTTTGGCCTTAATTCTAAGCGGTATGTGTGGAGAAAACCAGGCACTGCTCATCACCTGTCCAAACCAGTCTCAACAGTGAAGCATGGTGGTGGCAGCATCATACTGTGGGGGTGTTTTTAACTACCAAAACTCAAAAAGTCAATTGGTAATTTACATACATAAGTTTAAATTAAATCTTGAAATATTGTACATTATTAAAGGGGTCATGAACTGCGTTTTATTGTTTTGTGTTTCCTGACTTATAATGTCAGTAATGCTTTTTACATCAAAAATGGTCATAATTTAGAAATTAAAGGCATTTTTACAACCCTCATTTCAACTATTGCAAAGGCTCTGTCCCCCCTGCATTGCAGTCTAGATCTGGATGTGACTGGTCTGTGATCTGAGTCTTCTAACTGGAATCAGATCTATGGCATTATAATTAAAACATGGCATGAAAGGCTGTGATTCCAGTATCAGTCATTCAGTGGGCTAGGTGTAAATGAAAGCTTTTATTGGACTACCAAGGAAGTTTTCAGTTCTGAAACTTACAGGATATTCTTAAAGTACAATGATCTCATATATCAAAAGCTCAAGGAAAAGCTCTCAATTCATGAACCCTTTAAGTATGTACAACTAAGTTATTGAAAATTGTCAATGTATGGAAATAAATGTTAATTGAATTTCAGTATCATATTTTATCTTTGTTCAAAATGTTGTGATATGTATTGTATTGTGAACCCAGTATCACGATACGCATCAAATAATGATTTGAGGTGTATCATTACACCCCTAATTAATAATAATAACAATAATAAGAAAGACAGAAATTATGGTCATTTATTTGTGTTTGCTCACCCTTGCAGGCCAGTGGGGATAACCCTTCATCTTTGCAAAAATCAAATCGCCAGGCTTGAAATCCCGAGCCATGCCAAGACAGTTGGATCACCCACTATGGGACATATAAAAACATTTCCATTATTTGTATCTCAAGACACCACTCATCCATTTATTTTCATCACATTAACCTCATCACAACACAGTGACATAGATCATTATTACATAATGATTACTCAATCACTATTCTCTGTGAAGTCATTATCTGATGAAATGATATCACTCTGTGAAACCGTTTATTGCACTAGCCTACTCGTAACTCCTTGATTTAGGTTGGAGGTGTCTCAGTTGTTGACTGCTGAAATGTCTGTCACACAAACAAATTAAAAAACTGCCTCTAGCTTTTCTCTGGCCTTTCTATTCACTTGAAGCTCAAAGTGAAGCTCAGTGTAGGAACACAAATGAACAGCTTCACACTCCAAATATCAAAGAGGTCCCCAAGATCCTGAGCTGTAACCCTGAATTCAGGGAACGAGACGGCTTTGTGGAGACCTTTTAGATTTTAGGAAAGTCTACCCCAATTATAGGAAATATATGCTATATGGTATCTGTGTGATGGATAAATGATTTCCTGTAATTTGATGCCAGTATATTGTTTCTAAGATGCACCACATTTAAACTATGCAAGTGGATTTCTTTAAGTTCTGACCAAAGCTCTAAGAAGTTTGGGCATACCCGGTAGAATGGACATTATGCCAATCACATGCAGGAACAAGAGAACTGGGTTTAGGACCCACCCAAAATGATACCTGGTTGGTGGAAACACCTGGAAGGAGTGGTCAGTTGGACATGGTTAAAACTCATCGACATGCAATTTCACTTTGCTTTTTCCCTTGGCTTTCGTTGTGATTTGTGTAGACTTCACCATCGTCCTGCCAGCACAATATCCCACTTCAAGAACTGAAGACTCATTAACTTTCCTATACGAGCCGTCGTCGAACTTCGCCGAAGAAAACCCTCTCAAGGTCCGTTGCTTCAGCAACTTCACAAGAGACGCATAGAAACTTGGTTGCGCAGCAACGCGTAACCTGGCAACCAAGTCATGAGGCTCTCCCTCCATTCACTGCTGTCCATAACGCAAACAACGATTGACCTCCAGCCAATCAGTGCCGCAGAGATCCATGTGTAAATCCGTCACGAAGGGAACACGCGCTCACGGGAGCAGCCAAAAGTATCAAAAGTGCCACAATCTCCTCAAGTTTATTGAGCTGGTACAATTTTTATTAAGCAAATGAACTAAGGTTGAATTGCTAATATTAATTCTCTGAGGTTGCGGTCAAAGAAATAGTGTTGAACGCTAGACATTCGGGACTCCATTCACCCTCCATAACAATAACTCCATTTCCCTGTCACAGTATGAATAAGTGTGTGTGTGTGTTTTTGGTTAGATTAATTTGTGTGTCTTAGAGTAGTTCAATAAAGTCTCGTTTGATTTTTCATATAATACAAGTGTCTCATGTTGTTACTGCCTTAAACGGTCAATTACGTTACCTTGCTCATAATTAGTAATCATAACTGTATATTATTACCATTGGCCACAGGATAATATCCTGTCCAGAATTGATAAAACACCCCAACTTCAATTTATTGGTGGACGAATAATTGAGAAAGTGTTAAATATTAATTCTGAATAATTTATATTGGATCTGTTCTTATTCACTGTTATTCAATCACCTTTGAGCTATATTGATCCAAGTTCCCTTACACCAGAAAAATAGTTAGAATGTCAAATCATCTTAATAGAAGAAAAGGTGCAACACTCACTCTAGAAGAAAAAAGGTTCTATAGTCTATTTCCCGAAAAAAGGATTATTAAAATTCTGTCATTTCCTCACCCTCAAGTTGTTCCAAACCTATATACATTTATTTGTTCTGCTGAACACACAGGAAGATATTTTGAAGAAAGTTTATAACCAGGCCACTTTGGGGTACCACTGACTACCACAATAGGAAAAAAAAATACTATGGAAATCAATAGTGGAAAACTCTTCAAAGTATCTTCCTTTGTGTTCAACAAAGTACTTTATACAGGTTTAGAACAATCTGAGGGTGAGTAAATGATAATAGAATTTTCATTTTTTGGGTGAACTATCCCTTTAAGCCCATTGGGAAACAATGTGTCTAAATTTAAAATCCAAAATGTTTCCCTGGATATATGATAGGGCTGAAAGATTTTGAAAAATAAACTAATAGCGTTTTTTGTTTTTTGGTAACCCACATTGCCATTGGAATTTAATATGCAATTTTTAAGCCCTTTATCTTCTGTATTAAACAAATACAAGCAATAAATTGTATTGTATGTATATATGGGAATCTTTAGATGCCTCACAATATGATACGATTCTGGAAGTCTCAGTCTGATTCCAAAACCATTCTTGATGTACACTTTTAGTAGCACACAGCCGGGGAATTGGAAGAAAGCAGAACACAAATTTCCCAGATGCCTTTTCCTTGTATGACTGTTTCTAAAATGTACTTCGGTGTACATTTTAGAAACAGTCATACAAGGAAAAGGCATCTGGGAAATTTGCTTCTTTCTCAGTGTGATGACACATGCACACAGTTTTTTAATATTGTAAATTTGTATTATTCACTAACTTTATTTGCATGTATAAAAAGTTAGCTAAATAACATTGAAACTGGCTTGAAACTGGCAATGAAATGCAGTGGAAAGGTTTTTTGGGATTAAGTTAATTTTCATGGCAAAGCAGGACTATGCAATTCATCTGATCACTCTTCATAACATTCTGGAGTATATGCAAATTGCTATTATAAAAACTTAAGCAGCAACTTTTCCAATTTCCAATATTTATGTAATTCTCAAAACTTTTGGCCACGACTGTAATGTTTGACTTCGTCAGTCAGATATCACTAAAATTAACATTAAAGAGTCGTGTGAACTTGCAATTACAATGTCAGACACTAATTTGCTTTGGCCCTCTTCCTGTTTGTAGGAGTGATGAGATACTTAGCAGACTATCATCACTCAATGACTGGCTGTCTAAGTGGTGTCGGCAGAATAATATAGGATTCATAGATAATTGGAAAAGTTTTTTGGGCGAATATGAGAAAAGTTCTTCCTAAATTCTACCAGCACATAAATTTACCCATACGAGGCGATCAGATATTAGATCACTGCTATTCTACACTACAGGACAGTTACAAACCCCTCCCCCAACCAGCATTTGGCAAAGGTGACCACATTAGCATACTGCTGTTACCAGCCTATAGACAATGTCTCAAACAGAAAAAAGCTGGTTTCCAGAACATTTCAAATGGAGTGAAGATGCCATCTTCAGCACCATCATCCCTTTTCCCAAAAAAACAACTGTCTCCTGCCTGAATGACTACCAAACGGTAGCACTGACATCAGTCATCATGAAGTGCGTCGAACGTCTAGTCAAATCCCACATCTGCTCCTCTCTATCCAACACCCTGGACCCATATCTATTTGCTTACCGGACTAACAGATCCACTGATGACATCGCAATGGCCATACACTCTGCCCTAAAACACCTGGAGGGAAGAGACATCTATCTGCAGATGCCATTTATTGTTTACAGCTCTGCATTCAACACCATCATCCCTATCAACTTATAGAGAAACTTAAGGATCTGGGTCTTAACAGTCATTTATGTAGTTGGGTCTTTGAATTCCTGACCGGCAGACCCCAGATGGTCAGAAATGGCAACCACACATCCTCCCCACTCACACTGTCGCTCCACAGGGATGTTTACTCAGCCCTCTCTGGCACTCCCTGTTTACTTACGACTGCTCTGCTGAGCACAGCTCCAACATCATCTTCAAATTTGCTGAGGAAACAACCATCCTAGGACTCATCAGAAGAACAGCTTTTATCTTCAAGCCATCAGACTGCTTAACGGCCAGCTGTCCATCTAAACCTGCAATCACTTACAACCAATCTTATATCCTTTACTTCTGTCACTTTGGACACTGAGAGTTCCTACTCAGGAATACTTAATGCTCTTTAGATTTCCTATTGTATTGTAATACCACTTTTTATATTCTTTCATGTGGCTCTGCAACACTTTACACTGAAAATCTGGACACTTATCTACCCCAGTATTCTTATCTCAGCAGGGTTCCAGACTGCGACCAAAATGGTCGCATATGCGACCTTTTTTTAACGATGTGTGAGTAAAAATTTTATGTAGTCGCATTTGTGCGAGTACATGATCATGTTATTCGCGCATGTGTAACAGAACGAGGTATCGGCAGCTGCTGCCGTCCGTAACTGTTTTGTTTTCAAAATGAACAAAATTTATATAATGAATGAGTACATCATGAATCCATTTTCCATACCGTGTTTTTGTCTTATCCTGAATCACTACGGTGCGCCTATAATAAGTGTTTATATTCAGACTATTTCAGACCGGGCTCGGCTGCGCTGCAGAGTATAGATGTCAAGACAAACATCTCTGTTTGTCTATGACAATCGTCATAGACAAACAGAGAGAAGTAGTTCCGGCTACAATGTTCTTCCGCAAGACACATGCAGTTCTATTTATTAACCCTAGAGAGCGAACGTACACACGCATTGTTCAATGATGATGAAATACGCCAAATTTCGGAATTAAGCCATATAAAATTGAAAAGGTTAATAGCGGAATAATAATCATAAAAAAACAAAGTTTGGAGTTCAAGGATGCTGGTGGAAAGGACGACCCATGCATTCCGACACAACTATAGTTGTGATTATAATGATGAGCGCACCGGTAGAAAGGCATTAAGTTACTTCAACAGCAATGGTTTTTACCAGGGTTCCTCAATAGGCCACGAAAGAATGTTTGGCCCGTGCTAATGTCAAATAGTGTTGTTAAGGTAATGTATATAAGCACGTCTCGGTCTCAAAAATTAAAACGCAGCATCATTGCTTACGTTGCGTAACCGCTGGTGAGTTTAAAATGCTCGCGGTCCGCGCCGGTGGTCACGCGCAGTTAGTCTGTCAGCGACTCAAACTGACTAGACAAAATAGACTCAAATGTGAATGGACTCAAATGTTTGGTTTATTTTGTCTGACTAACCGCAACAAAGAAAGTAACCTGTATGTGAGAAAGTACAGTGTTTTTTCTTTTATATTATTAGTTACAGAAAGGCAAACTAAAGGCTAATATTTTGTCATTTAAATTAAACATTTAGCAAATACACATCTATATCATTAAAACAAATCGCTGAATATCTAATTAACATTTAATTTCACAGACCTTGCAGATTTATTCGAATACAAAAGTGAGATTTTCCGAAGTGTTTGTAACCCGCATGAAAGGATGTATTCTGTGCGTGACAGTCAATCCGTGTGAAATGAATTCAGACTTCAGTTCAGACTTCAGCTTCACGGGAAATGCGATCAATATATACAGGTCGGGTTGCTTCCATCCTTAAAATTTCAAAGATGGCGGTTCATAAGAACAAGGTCAAGCAGCAGACATTGGGGACAACAAAGCTACAGACCGGCAGAGGGCGAAAACGACTCTCCACAGACCGGAATGACTGCCAACTCATTCGAATGTCACTCAACAACTGTAGGATGACATCAAGTGACCTACAAAAAGAATGGCAAAAGGCAGCTGGGGTGAAGTGCACGGCGAGGACGGTTCGAAACAGGCTCCTAGGGGCAGGGTTGAAGTCGTGCAAAGCTAGAAAAAAGCCCTTCATCAATGAAAAGCAAAGAAGAGCCAGACTGAAGTTTGAAGTAAGGATTGGACTGTAGAAGAGTGGAGTAAGGTCATCTTCTCTGATGAGTCCAATTTTCAGCTTTGTCCTACAAGCCACAGTGTCTCGCACCCACTGTGAAATTTGGTGGAGGATCGGTGATGATCTGGGGGTGCTTCAGCAAGGCTGGAATAGGCCAGATTTGTCTTTGTGAAGGACGCATGAATCAAACCACGTACAAGGTTGTCCTGGAAGAAAACTTGCTTCCTTCTGCTCTGACAATGTTCCCCAACTCTGAGGACTGGTTTTTTCAGCAGGACAATGCTCCATGCCACACAGCTAGGTCAATCAAGGTGTGGATGGAGGACCACCAGATCAAGACCCTGTCATGGCCAGCCCAATCTCCAGACCTGAACCCCATTGAAAATCTCTGGAATGTGATCAAGAGGAAGATGGATGGCCACAAGCCATCAAACAAATCCGAGCTGTGTGAATTTTTGCACCAGGAGTGGCATAAAGTCACCCAACATCAATGTGAAAGACTGGTAGAGAGCATGCCAAGACGCATGAAAGCTGTGACAGAAAATCAGGGTTATTCCACCAAATAATGATTTCTGAACTCTTCCTAAGTTAAGTTCATATTCATTTTTAAACAACACAATACTAATGTTTTATTTTCTTTCCATTATTCGAGGTCTGACAACACTGCATATTTTTTGTTATTTTGACCAGTTGTTGCTTTCAGCAAATAAATGCTCTAAATTACAATATTTTTATTTGGAATTTTGGAAAAATGTTTTCAGTAGTTTATAGAATAAAACAAAAATGTTAATTTTACCCAAACAGATACCTATAAATGGTAAACCCAGAGAAACTGATAATTTTGCAGTGGTCTCTTAATTTTTTCCAGAGCTGTATATCGGCCATCAGCCACTGTGATTTAATATATTTAAGATTAATATTAATCTTAATATTAATAATTAATATTTAAGATTACTATTCAAGCATGCATTGATTAAAATTGTAGCAAAAAAAAAAAAAAAAATGTGCGACCAAATCACGTGCTGGTGCGACCAACTGAGAAAATTGGTAGCACC